>JBAMBF010000587.1:1262500-1520000 GCA_037043605.1 Drosophila multiciliata
AATTAAGTAAAACTTGTTAAACAAAATCTCATCTTGCGTCCGATCATTCCTATGTCAGCTATATGTTATAGTGAATTGACAAAAATATACGTGTACATCCAGGATTTAATAACATTTTCTTTAACTGGACAACTAAATTATGATCTACCAAAATCAAAACATTAATTTATCGCTATATCAATAATCTTCGCGAGACGATCAAACGAAGCGAATATTATATATTTTTTAACATAACAAATTTTTGCTACTCTTTTTTTTTAGAAAAAAAAAAAAATAAAATGCTTAATGTAAGTCAGTTGCCGCTTTTCTTGTTTTCTATCTATGCAACTATTTTGAAGTAACATATATAATATTAAATATGTAATCTATAAAATAACAAGCTAAATGATCTTGCGAGTTATACTAAGTTTGGTAATATTTGAAGGTTGCTTGTTAATATCATTTTCAGCGAAAGTGCTAATTGAACTTTATTAGCAGAATCGGACTAGCTGTATTAATAATATGAGTATTCTTAGTTAACATATCTATAATATATAATTGAAACCAATACTGATTTTTACATAATAAATCCCTAAGGCACTGGGATACCAGTGCACAACCCGTTGATGTTCAAACATTTAATAGCCGACCCAAAATGAGGCAAAAAAAATTGAACTTTCTATCGAAAAGCCTTCAACATGATTTAATTGGTGATTCCATGTCTGCCAAACGATTCGAACTTGTAAATGAAATTGGTCAACTTGATCGCCTGCTGGCTTTTCGTGTTTCTGGTTTTTTGTTTCTGGCGTTTTCAAATTTCAATTCGATTTCGATTTGGCTGTGAACTGCGTTTTGATGGATTCGTTTTCGTTTTCCACGCAGGTTCATTAAAATTCTGTTGGCATATTTATTATGTTTATTATGTTTTTTATGTAGGGCTCTTGTTCGACTCGACGGGCTTTTGACATTTTTTTTCTCGTTTTTTTTTTTTTTTTTGTTTTTATTTGTTTTTATTTGTATTTATTTTTTTTGTTTATTTTTTTTTTCGAAACCCAAAAACCTTAAATCAAATGAAGTGCGTGCGTGCTGCGTTTGAGTAAACGTCAACTAGGCGCTGTCTTGGCCATTTGTATTTGGCCTGATCATTTTGGTCATTTGACATGGCACATTGACTTGGCATTCACACAGTTTCGTCTTATTTGATTGACCGATCATTATCACAAAATGATGTTATTTGCTTTGCCATGATGGCTTGGCCACTCGCAGCTGTCATGGCAATGCTCGTTGAAACTTGACTCAGTTGGCCCTCTTTTTGACGAAACTGGGCTGTGCTGGGCTACTGGGCTGGGCTGGGCTGGGCTGGGCTGGGCTGGGCTGTTTGGCAAATTCACGACGCATCTTCGCCCTTTTTAACGTTTTGTAATTGCCCTCAAAGTCGTGTCATAAATTAATTAGTTAAACGCTTAACCGGAATTTTGTGTATTCCAAATAAAAAAAAAAAAAAAAAAATTGACCAGAAAATCGAAAGTAATTTTTTATTTAATTTACGATCATTTAAGTATTTGAGTGCGCACATGCGCACCACTTGTCCGTCCATCTAAAGCTGCCTCCCCTCGCCTCTTCACTCCGTCCCTCCATCTGTGCAACTCTGTGTCGCCTCTAAGGTCGATCGGTTGATTGTTCGATCGATCTCGCTGAGATCTTCTTGTCTACTCACTTGTTCGGTCGTCGGCCCTCATTCTATCTATCTCTCTCTCTCTCTCTCTCTCCCTCCCTCTGTCTCTCTACAACTGCATCCCACTCAAGTCAGTTTGTTGTTATTTAGTTGCTTGATTAGTTGGCTCGTTGATCGTTTGTTTATATTTATTTATTTTGTTCGCTTTTTTTTTATATATTTTTGGCAAATTGAATAGCTACTTAAAAAGCCAAACACACAAATTAATTGTTCTAAAACGATACAAATACATCATAGTAATTTATTTGTGGGCTTGCGCGGGGAGCAGGCTGGAGATGGAGAGACCTTCAACGTTTGCTGTTCTACAAGGTTATCCATATATGGCTCATATATAAATTAATATATATAAATATATAAATAAATATAAATTTATATATATATTTAAATATATATAAATATATATACAAATATATACAAATATATATAAATATAATATAAACAAACATATATGTGAATGATTGTGTTTTTTTATATTTATGCGAAAAAGTCAGTCAGCAAACCGATAAAATATTAAGACTAATCATTTCCTGCCTTTAGTTGAGCAATTCATTCAGAATTCATCTTGATAAGTATTTCTTGCTCTCTCAAAGTTTTACCATTAAAATAATGATAATTAACCCCTTGAGTACCGATATATTTGATTTTATTTTTAACACATTAATTCAACTGTATTATCATGATGACAACATTTAGTTTATAAACATAACCAAAATACATTTTTTTTAAAAAAAAAAACAAGTAAATGAATACATGATTAATTAATATAAATTTTAATAATAATAACTTTGGTTATTCATATCGATGACGAGTCTCACTCGTCAAATGTACCCAAATGATTTCATCTGCTTCAAGTTTTAAAGCTTAATCGATTTTTGAATGTTTTGTGAAGAAGCTAAAAATTAGCATAATTTTTTTAAACTTATGGATACGAATATAACAATTTGTTCATCTAGCAGTATATATTGATTCCAAACATTACTCTGAGTTGCGATTGCATCTATTTATCAACATTTTAATTATAATTTCACCCAGAATTTCGTTTGGTTCTCAGAAAAATAGAGCTTTATTTTATTGCATGTTTAATATCGATATTTTTTTCGAATTTTACTCAACGAAGTGAAAATTTCATTTCCTAGGACAAATTATTTTTTTCTCTAGCCGATGTTGCTGTAAAAATCGGCTGCATAAGTCCAAAATTTATTTGCAAACAAATTTTAGAAACTTGCCGACGGCTATATATATATATATGCGTAGATCTATATCAATCTGTGGATGAGTTTCATCCATTACCTCGTCCCGACTTTCCGCAGGTGTCGATAGACATATGAGTGGCAGATCAAAACGTTTTCAATTGGGCCAAGAGGTCATCTGCGGTTTTTACCTGCCGGCTAAGATGGAGTGCTAATGTGGAGCATGTCTGAAGGGTTACGCTGCTGAGGGGAATGGTTGGGGAGAGGGACAGGCAGACAGACAGGCGAACAAAGAGCAGGAATGACAACCACAACAATAGCAACAACAACAACAACAACACATTAGTGCGAGTAATGATGACGATCAATGAAACTAATAAGCAACAACAGCAACTACAAGCATCAATCGACAGCTGACAGCAACAACAACTACAACAACAACAAGAGCATCAACAACATGAACAACAACAACAACGCCAACACTCATGCCGGAAATAGTAGAACGTGTTTATGCCACAATTTCAAGTTGTTGAGCCACGCACAGACAATGCGTCAGAGCGTCAGCGGCGAGACATGCGTGCCAAAAACAGCTACTATATACAGATACGGCTAGAGCAACAGATACAGCAACAGCTACAGCTACAGCAACAGCTACAGCTGCACTTAAAGATATAGCTACACTTACAGATACAGATACATTTACAGTAACATCGGCAGATACCCTTTTCATAACTGCTGCTTGCAGCAAACAGTAGCAGAAAACCAAAGCTGCTGTTTTGTTTTTGCCAAATTTAGAAAAAGAGACACAGACGTAAAGAGAAAGAGAGAGAGAGAGAGAGAGAGGGAGAGAGAGGCAGGAAAAATGTTGTGAGCGATAAACGATAAATGTATGAAATGCATCTTTACAGCACGTGCTGAGAGATACATTTGTATCTTTATGTTGCTGATTGTGTGTATCCTCCAAAGTGCGAATCATTTACACACACACACACACACACGCACACACACACAGCCGTGTACCACACACTCCATTCATAAATTCTTCATTCAGTTTTGGTACTCGTTCACTCGTTCGTTCAGTCTTCAGATCACGTGCGTGCCATCAACTTAGCCAACCAGTGGGCAGCTTGCTGTGTGTGTGTGTGTGTGTATGGCTGACAGGGAGGAGTGGTGTAAGCCAACTAACCAGATTGGTTTGGTAAGGTGAGGGGTTGGGGGTTGGGGGTACATTAAACCTAAACGTGCGTGCGCCCAACGTTGTTGGCCAGCAGTAGTTGATTGACCCGTTTCGCTGCCAACTGTTAATATCTTATTCACTTATCCACATATAAATACACTCAGCAAAAAAAAGAGCAATTTTTCTAATTACTCTAAAAGTAATTCTATAATTAGACAAGTTATTTCATAATAATAATTTCCAGACTACTTTTGTTACTCAAATCAAACTAAAAAGACGATACGACAAATTTGAGTACTCTCAGAATTTTGGAAAAATTACGATTTATATTTTGATTAATTTTTAGATATGCATTTTGGAATAATATCAAAAATTTCAAAATCGATTAATTACAATTGTAAGCCAATATATCCGAAAACATTAAAGTTTTCAGTTTAAAATTAGTTGTTTTTTTATTCTCGAAGTGTATTTACGTCTTAAGCAATCGTGAATTGTGTGTGCGCCTCACACGCCACGCCCCCGAAAAAAAAGAAGAAGAAAAAAGCGAATCGTGTCGCAATTTAAGTTGCATTCGAATTGGTTTTCCGGTTGATATCAATGCATCAATTGGATTGATCGTCTTTCAATTGCGTGCTGCATATCAATTTAATTTGTTCTACGAGCGATTGCAGATCACGTATAACTCACCACACAACGTATAACTCACCACCCAAAACCAGCTAATGAATTTTCTCTTTTTATTGTGCAGATGCGTTTCTTATTGGACTCATCGAATAAGAAGCAACCGCAGAAGTGGGCGCGATATGTGCAATAAGTGCAACGACCCCAAACACCTGCAACAATGTAAGCAATAATTCACAATTTAATTATAATTTTTCCCGTTGTTATCGATTTAATATTAGTACTTTCAAAAGAAATGCCCGGCATAAGTATATTAAAATAAACTGGCAAATGCAACTCAATTTGAGGATTAGATAGTTTTGACATCGATTCGAAAGGTGATGCTGTGTGCCGCTCTAGTTATCGATATTAATCGATAGTGCTTATTTTGCTTATAAATCGAGTTTGGGTCAAAACCTTTAAGCTGTCCTCGAGGCCTGCTTACATCAGCTTGCATTCAATTGTATCGTCGATGGACAAAATTGTGCTACGCTTGTATTGCAATTGGCAGCTGCTAACTGCTGACCTCGTTATACTTATGCATGTACATATATATATATATATATATATATATGTATCTTTTTTCTTGCAGTCTGTTTAGTTGCTTGCTGGCTGGTTTTATTTTTATTTATTTGTTTTTTTTTTTTTTTTTTTTTTTTTTGTCTGTCTGTCGCTGCAATCAGGCCGTAAATGGTTAATTAACAACAGCGCATAACTCTCACCTGATGCACCTCAGTTCAGCTCAGCTTGGCTCAGCTCAGCTGCAAACAAACAAAGCTTGTGTGGATAATGCAACAATGCCAATTATGTCCATGTCCATGTCCATGTCCAGTTCAGAGTCTCGGATCTCAAACTCAATCTAAATCTCAATCTGTCGCTTTTGGTCTTTGTGAATTAGCAAAAGCTCTGTTTCTGTTTCTGTTTCAGCTAATGTTGCTATCTCTATTTATATTCTATTTCTATCTCTGTCTCTGTTTGCCGTTTGCTGTTAGCTGTTATTGTTTCAGTTGTCTTTACCCAGTTTTTTCTGTTTGCTATTGCGATTTGATATGGGGCAATTGTGTCACACCTCTGGACCTGATCCAGTTACACACACTTTGTCCACTGTCGACATCATGTCCAATGTCATTTGTCATAGATGTATCTGCATCTACATCTATATCTATATATGTATGTGTATCTGTGTGCGCACTTGAAACTGCTGTTTGTTCTTCTGCAACATCATCATCAAGTTCTTTAGCAGTGTGCCACTTATCCAATTTTGCTGTAGGCCCTTCTGCCACAATCTATGTGTCTGGCTCTCGCTCACCTAAATTCTATATATATATACATATATGTATATGTATGATGACGATGTCTGTAAATGAGATTGAGCTTGGAATGATGTGTCTAAGTTGACACTCTGCATTAGGCGAATTCGCTCATGAAGAAACTGTCACGCTTCGTGCAGCAAAACGGTGTGCAACCCATATGGATGTGGCACTATGCAATTCTCTTTCCATTTCGCCAGCTGACATTCTGTGCCATTTCCACTTCGAGTAACATTAGCCCATTTATTATGTTTTCCAACACACATTTTTAATTGCACACACAATCCGAGATGGTATTTAGTATTATTTTATCATTTGAAAAAAGTTTATTTATCAAATTAAGAACCATTTATAACTAATATCAAATTCAAATCAATCAAATAGTAAGAAAATAAGAGTTAGAAAGACCTTTTCAAAGCTCGAAATTAAATCTAGAAACAAACTAAATTCGATTGCTGAATTAAAGGATGAGATAAAGATTATTTTTTTTTTTAATTTTTTTATTATAATTTATTTGTTATTTAACAATAAATAATGTGAAAGATGATCTTAACAAAGAATTCAATCAGCTAACGAAATCTTATCAAATTTGGAAGTGCTACAAACAACAAAGGAATCTTAAAGACTATGCCTGACATCAGTTATAAATGGTTATTTTAAATAAAAACTCAAAGAAGAAGAAGATGTTGTAGAAGAAAGATCTTATCTAAATTTAGCTTGTGTTTTCCCGAGAACAGGGAACTTGGAATGTGATTTCGTTTGCGAATGTGAATTATTTATTTTTTTCTGTGCGCAGGCAGATCGACTTAATGAGAAATGCAAGAGAAGAAGAATATATATAAAAGAAGAAATAAATATATATATCTATATATATATATAGAAATAAGAAAATATAGAAATACAAAAGTTGTGTCCAATTTTGCGTTTGGCCTTTCATAAATCGCTAAAAACTTTTAGCATGTAATTTCAACGAACGAATCGAATCGGATTCGGATTCGGATTCTGCATAAGTTGAAAGCTGTAAAAAGGATTCTTGGAAACGTGTCCCCTGCTTCTTCTTCTTCTTCTTCTCCTGCTGCTGCTTGATTCGTTGATCGTTGTTGGTTGTTCGTTGTTGGAGTGTCGCTTATAATCCTAGCCAGATAAAGAGCCGCAACTGAGGCGACGCAACGGCATTAAGCCTGATTAGTTTAACGCGTACTCCTACAACAAAAACAATCACAGCTACAACAAAGACAAGCACAGCAACAACAACAACAACAACAGCAACAACAACAGCAACAACATATAGGAAAGAAAGGCAAACAAAAACGCTCAACTCATAAAGTCTTGAAAAGCAACGAGGCAACAGCCAACGGCCAACGGCCAACATGGCCAAATGGCCAAAGAAAACAAAAGTAAACCTGTACAAGTTCAAGGTCAAGTCCGGGTCTGCCACACACACTCACACACACACACACACATGGCAACAGTGTAGATACAATATACAATATATCTCTGAGATGCGCAGCTGCGCGTTGACCGAAGCGGCAAACAACTTGAGCCCCAGACAACAACAACAACAACAACAACAACAACAACCGCAGCAGCAGCAGCAACAAAAAGCATCTCTTGAGTTGCCGCAGCTCTCGTTTATCTCATCGTTTTGGCCAGGTTCGCTGATTCTTAATGGCTGCCGCCACTTCAACAGCAAAAGGCGCAAGAAGTTTTCAAACACCAAGCGAAACATGATGCAGCAGCAGAGCAACAGCAACGACTCCCACAAAAAAAAGAAATGAATAACCAAAAAAAAACAACTTTAAAATAAAAAAAAAAAAAAAAAAAATATTGCATTCGTTTTTGTTAAAAAAAAAAAAAAAATGATCAGGCAGCTTTGTGTGCCACCCAAGCAGCAGCAGCAGCAACAGCCAGTCGATTATTTATCGCTCGGATAATGCGACCGACAGTTACAGATACTAACAAACAGAAACAGCTAACAGCTCCAGCTTCAGCTAAAGATACAGACAGAAATACAGATACAGGTACAGATACAGCTACAACGACAGCTACAGTTATAGCCTACAACTACAGTTATTTCGTGAAATAAATGTGTACGCAAAACTTTAGCCAATTCTTTGTTATTATCCAACAAAAAACCACATATCTTGCAAGCATTTAATGAAGCTTGGCATTGTACACTGACAAAAACTATGTTATCCTGTCAAAAATTTGGCACAGTGTTGCTTACAAAATAATCTATTCAATTCACAAAGCACAAATCATTTTTTATGCTTAAAATAAAAAATACAAAAATTTAAATACTAAAATGTAATTAAAATAAATTTTAAAAAAGATACAAAAAAAAACACTAAGAGCTGAATTAGATAGAAAAACTTAAAAATTATTGTTGAGTTTAGTTTGTTTCTTCTTTTAAATTATTATTATTTATAAAAGTTATTTTTGGGTAGTTAAGTTAATTTTTTTTTTTTCGGCTAGGTTCTCTTTTGGCTCCGGGTATTTGCAGCAACTGAGTTCTCAGGGGTCTCCGAAAGTCAACCCACACTGACTGAGCAGAGGCTGCGACTGCGCAATGCTGACTGCGACTGCGACGGCGACTGCGACGGTGACGGCGACTGCGACGGCGACTGCGACTCCGTATTTAAGTTCGCATTTGTATTCATATTCATATTCGTATTCGTTTTCGTACTCGAGTTCGAGTTCGACTTTGAGTTTGGACTTCGCCTTCGACTTTGTTTGTTGGTTTGCCATTTGGCATTCACACAGCTTTTGTTGTTGTTGTTGTTGTTCTTGTTGTCATTTAAAGTCTAATCAAAACATTTGAAGTTACTTAAGAAACCTACGCAGCTTAAGTTGCGTTTCTTGTTTCGAATTCTTAGCTTGTCGCTGTTGTTGTGCACACACAAACAAACACACTCACACACACACACACACTTAGAGTTTTGTGCGACATTTCTTGAGCAGTCATTGCTGCTGCTGCTGCTGTTGTTGTTGTTTTCAAGTTCCAAGTTTTTGTTTTCTTTGTGTATACAAAAATGTGACAAGCGACAACAAATCGAAGGCCAAAAAAAAAAAAAACTCTTTTTAAAGAATTTACTGAGTTATTTTGGTGTTTTTTTTGTTGCTTGAAACTTGCCTAATGCGGCCAAAAGATGCCAAATGCTGGCGCTGTTTGCCTCTGCAACACAATTTGCAACATTCCCCTCCCCAACTCCACTCCTTCTTTGGTGGGCAAGGTCGTTGTCCTGTTGCTCGGTTACAGTTTCTATAATGACTCAAAAGCGTCAACTGTTTTCGTTGGTCAACTTATCAAAACAGAAAATGTGGCAAAAGCAAAAGAAGCAGTCGCTGCTGCTGTTCTTATTATCCTTTGTCTGATGTGGAGGGGGAGGCGGAGGCGGAGGTGGAGCGGGTGTTGCAATGCTGGGCTCTGTTGTGCTTGTGGCGCCGCGTGGGCGACGCGTCTATTGATTTTCCTTACCATAAAGTGCATTTACCCTAAAAATTAAGTGACAACATTTATGGCACCGCTGAATGTTGCCAATGTTGACAATGATGATGATGACGATGATGATGGGAATAGGAATGGGAATGCGAATGGGAATAGGCATGGCAATGATGATGTTGGCTATGACAATGCTCCGTTGCTGCGCATATGGAAATGCAGCACAGACAAAAGCCCCACACACACACACACACACACATATAGACACTCACTGAAACTAAGCCGACAAAAAGAAAACAAATAAAAGTGCACTAGAAATGATAGCTTACTCGACTCGCTCAAATACCCTGTAACCAGTCCTAGTTTGTTATTTCAATTTTAAGCTGATCTTAAATTATATATTTTTCATATTTATTATATATATATATAAAATTGGGCTTATATGATTGGGGGTAACCAGTATAAGACTATAAAAATTATACAAGCAGCAGAGAAATTTTCTTGCCAATTTTATTTAGTTTTATTTATTTAATATTTTATATAAATACATTTTAAATGTTGTAGAATTTTTATTTTTTGTTGCTTATTTTAATTGTTTCTTTTTTTTGTAATAATTTCTATTTTGATTTATAATCTTTTTATAAATGCTGCACATTAAAAAATGTTTAGCCAGTTTTAAGCTGGTCAATGAAGTGTATAGGTATGTGTGTAGGTGTATGTGTGTGTGTGCCAGAATCGAACATGCCCCATTGCCTGCGTTTACAGGGTATGTTGCATGCTTTTTTATTTAAAAAGAGCAACAGCCGCAGCGCAGCGCAAACCGAACGCATCCATCACAGGCCCTTAGCATGCCACACTCTGAGTGTGTCTTGGTCTAAAGTTGGAGGTGGGGATGCGGATGGGGGATAAGGGATAAGGGAAGGGGTAAGGGTGTTGAGCTGTTGCATTGAAGTGCCTGTTATGCTGTTGGCTCAGTGGATAAATGGATAGATAATAACTTGTGAAAATAACTTTTGCACTTGACTATGATTGTTGTTGCTGTTGCTGTTGTTGTTGTTGTTGCTGTTGCTGTTGCATTGATTCCCGCACTCCAAATGGCTCACACAGACACACACATGCGCATGCATACATTGTGTGTGCTGTCAAAATCATGGTCCATGGGTGTCGTCTGCTCGTCGTCGTCGTCGTCGTCGTCGTCGTCGTCTCCACAACTCTACAAGTCGGCAACATCTGCCCCAACGTTGCCATCTTCAAACGTTGCATGCAATAAAAAATACAAAAAGGCCTCGACACTGAAATCTGACAGATGCGAAGTGCAACAAACGCTTCACATTCGTGCCACATGTGCAGCAACAGTAACTGGGGGGGAGTCGCTGTGTGACTTGGGTGGAGGCGGGGGGGCAACCATGGGAATTGCAAATGTCTCTGTTGTTTTGTGTTGTATCTTGTGCGATGTGTGTGTGTGTGTGTGTGTGTGAATTTATGCAGTGCCATCGATGTCATTGCCTGCAACAAAATCGTTTCGATTGTCGCTTTGAGTGCCATTCAAATTGGCAGTTGAAATCAGAGTGGGAGCATGGCCAATGTGTGGACTAAGAGAGATGGAAGATGGAACAGGGGTGCAGAGAGGCAGCGAGATATTTGGGCTGTAGAAAACACTCAACTCATTTAGTTAGATCAAGTTCACTTACAGACAAAACTCTCTATCGGCTTATACCCCCTCCCAAAAAAATGTCTGTGTGTGTGTGTGTGACCCAATAATAACAACAACAACAACGAGAAGCAAAAACTATTTAGTAAATATTACGTTTGCAACATGCCGTCTCATCTATCAAACGGCAATTGTTAATTGAAAGCGTCAACATCGATTTTGTGTTGCTGATACCAAATTACAAAATTTTCATCTAAAAAACCAATACTCGAAAGTGCTTTTGTTGTTGTTGTTGTTGCACTTTTGTCTGTCATTTGGCAATTCACACATAACGGCACTTTGAGGCACCTATTCACAAGACAGGCATACTTACACACACACACACACATATGTAATGCCAACAATTTCGTAAAATTATCATCGAGTCAAGTGATAATGAAAAACCGTTCAAAAAAACATTATACAAAATAAATAACAACAACCACAAAACAATTTTTAAAAAAAATATAGAAAAATAAATAAATAACAAAAAACGCAACAGGGGGAAAAACCAATAAACAATAAATGCTGTGCAAACCAAATTGAAATCCAATAAATCCATTAACGCAATTGTTTTCTGTTTTATTTCTATTTATTAAGACATAAAATTATAGTTTTGATAGCATTGAGCATTGAACCACTTAAACTATGACAATTTAAAGAACTTGGCTTCCATTTGGGGAAAGATTCTCTATCAGACGAAATAAATTGTGCTTAAAAATTGCACAACCATTTCGATTGGAATCTAATTGAAATGAAGAGAGAAGAGTCCAAAATTAATTGTTTCTCTTCCAGCCATCTGATATAATTGTCAAATGCTATTAATTTTGTATTATTAAGTTTGATTGGGATCAGCAGAAGCTGGAAGCTATAAGCTCAAATGGTGGCACATTTCCAATTTATTATATATAATTTATAATATAAAATCATATCTAGGCAGGAATTATATTGTATAAATATTAAAGAAATATTTTTAACATCGGTTAAAGAGCACTTTTTTACTTAATATTGTTGCTTGCTTTCGTCCACAAATAATCCAAAAAGTATTTCAACCTAACTAGGAAGTGGCTGTTTTTTTTTGCCATTCCATTGATGATTGGTGGATCGTATGCAAAATTTGAATTTTTAATTAAATTCACTTTCAAAAATGCCACTAATCATTCAAATAACAACAAACAAATCGAAATCGAAATCGAAATCGAAAACGATTCGAAAAAAGGTGAGAAAAAGTTGCTGAATGCGAAATACATTCGGGCAAATCATCAATAATAATATCAGCACATTTTCGCATATTTGATTCACTCGCTCAATGGGGGGGCGTGGCAGTGGGCAATCCATCCATTGATCAATTTCATCGATCAGTGTTTATATTCATTCAGCTGCTATTCACAAACTGATCGGACTAGCCAAATTTATGCAACCCATTTACGCACATGTGTGTGTGTGTGTGAGTTCATCAGTGAAATTCAAAAGGTAAATATCTGCCAAATGGCGATTTCTTTGGACCCCGGGGCGCATTTGTTGTTTGCTACAATTTCCAATCAAAAGTTGCACAAAACAAAATAACTAACAAACTTATCAAACTATTAGTAAAAACCTTAACTCCCCCACCTAGCGAGACTCCCAGACCGATTTTTTTTGTGTAATCCTCAATGCCACTAATTAACCAATATTGCATTTGGGTGTAGCTCTCTGTTTAAATGTGTGTGTGTGTGTGTGTGTAAATACCACATGCCGAGCATATTTGCCAATCTGTACAAATTATGTAATATCTTTATATTCAAACTCCCATTTAAATTCTGATTTAATGTTTATTAATCTGCTAAGAATTGATTTACTAATAGATTATAGAGAAATTCTTAAGCGTTATTTGAAATCAAATTCTTGGTCTTTTTAAAGATTAAAACCTTTTTCAATTGCTGATCAGTTTTACATATGAAAACAAGATATTTTAAACTGATGTTTATAAATAATATATAAGAATTTAGCTATCTCTTGAAAAGTGTTGAATTTTGATGCTGTTTGTGAATTTCAATCGTTAGAAATGGGCCTAATTCAAATCGCATCCCATTCTTTTTAGGCTGTATATCAAAAGCAGATCCACACTTCGATTGATCATTCAAGCAATTACCAAATTGATCACTCTAAAATCCTAAATGTATTTTTAGATACATAATATTTAAAGTTTAAAAAGTGTATTTGGCCATCGTTGTGTTTTTCAACTTTACTGTGTTTTGTTTGTTGCTGGTTTTCAATGCGAACTGCGAGCTAAGTATTAGTTAGCCGAGTTTAGCTGCAGCTTAATTAAGGCCCACTTCGTCGTCGTTGTATCATCGAACGTTACATAAATTGCAATAGCAAAAAATAATGTAGAAACCAAAAAAAAAAAAAAACAAAACCACAAATTATTTACCAAAAACTAAAACCGAAACGCGATTGCGTAAATGCAATTGTTTTCCATTTCTTTGCTTTAATTTTATTTAATTTAACTTATTATTATTATTTTTTTTTTTTTGTTTGCTGTTGTTGGTCAAGTCGAGAAATAAGGTTTCCAATTTAATTGAATTGTACGAATTGAGAGAGTCATAAAGTTTTGGCATATCTAAAATGAAAAGGGAATATTGATATTAAAACATTAAATATAATAAAATATTTATAAAAATGTGGAACAAAAAAAGGCTAACGCTATAAATATTTAGAGGTGGCAAAAGTACTACTTAATAAATAAAATATGATGTCAGAAAATAAATCAATTTGAAAGTTTTCAGTTTGATTGAAAAATTTGAAAAATTCAGGATTTGACTTGCAAGTAAGATGTAATACTAAACGTATAAAGGAAGTATTATATATAAATTTACATAAAGCTGATCTAAGACATAAAGCAATATAAACTTGATTAAGGTCGAAATAAAAACGCTTCTAAAATTCAAATGATAAAAATGCAAACCTGGTTTCAATTGAATGATATGCGATAAAAATGGTTAGTTTTCAAGTGTGTGGCAGGGGCAAGTATATGCAGATACGAATACGAATACGAATCCGGCAAGGTCAACGAAATTATATAATTCGCACTGATCCAAGTGCTTGCAACAACTACTTATTAAACAGCTGCAACAGCAGCGACAGCAACAACAATTTGATAAATAGATTAGCCATAAGTTTTATGGTCGTCGCGTCTTTTTAGCCTTGGATATTTTTTGGGAATGTGCATTAAGCAGCATTTGGCCAGACGCAGCCACAAAATCGTTGCGTTGCTGATGGCATTAATCTTCCTTGCTTGCCACAAGAGCTGGGTGCCGCTGCGCTCCTTGAAGTTCACAGTTCAATTGAGCTTACCGCTAATTAGCGTTCACTAGTTGGATTTCGCAAGTGGCAGCGGTGGCAGCGGTGGCAGCGGTGGCAGTTGGTTTGGTGTTGTCGGTTGGGGATTGAGGGTTGGGGGTAGGCGCATCATCATCAGCAGCTATGGTAGTGGAGCAGCAGAGGGTGTGTGGTGGCCGGTTAGCATGTTGCCCGTTGGCCATGGCGGCTGCCGTTGGCAACACCATTAACCTGGCGCCCAACGGCAATATTTCTTCTGCTGCTTGTTTTTTTTTTTTTTTTTAGGTTGTTTCTGTTGTTGTTGCGGCTTTTAAGTAACCGACTGCCGCGAGTCACTTTTATGTTTTATTTATTGATTTTATTTGTATAGTTTTTTGTAGTTATTGGTACTGCTGTTGGCGGTTGCTGCTGTTGCTTGTTGTTGCTTGTTGTTGCTTGTTGTTGCTTGCTATTGTGGTTTTGTGTCCCATAATTATGTCAGCTGCAGTTCCATAGTCATAAATTTACGCCGTTCGTTCGTTTTAATGTACATTCATTCATTTCTACGTCCAACGAGTGCAGCATTGTCTCCAAGTGTGTGTGTGTGTGTGTAAGTGAGGGGGGGGGGGGGGGGTTTAAGGGGGGCAGTTGTGTTTGATGGACTGGCTTATTCAGGGTATGCAACGGTGAGGGTTGGTAATAAAGCTGGGCAAAAGTGGCAATCCATTAAGTGCAAATATGTATTTGGAATGCAGATTTAATGGAATATGCACATATTGAAATTTATGATACCCACAGATCCGTCTGTGCCTGTGCCTGTGCCTGTGTATTGTTTTTTTTTTTTTTTTTTTTTTTTTTTATATATTAATTAGTTGCAGTTGCCTGAACGTGCGCAATTCATTTGTTAATGTTGTTCACCTATAAGTTCAGAAATGTTCCGGTTCTCACTTTCTGGCCATAAAATGCATTTATTCACGCATTTATTCAATTTGTGGCAAGTAAAAGCATTTTAGAGCAAAGTTCTGGCATTCGTTTTACATATTCAACAAAATATTTGCAAATTAGAAAATACGCTCTAATTTTAGAGTATATCTTATCATTGGATTCCGCAAAAAATATATATTCTACATTCTTAAGCAATATTTAATGGCTACATTTATTTATATGTATTATTTTTATATTTGAATTTGTATCATATTTCAAACGAGACAAAAAAAAAAAAAAAAACTGTTCTTACTTTAAGCATAAACCATTTTTATTATTATTTTCAATTTTCAATTTTCAATTCCCAACAAACGTTTCGAAAACTTCAATTTTATTTGCAGAACTTGAGAACAATAATCAAAAAAATAATTGAACGAGTAGAGGAAATAGGCGAGAAGAAGGGAAGCGAATAACGGTATATTCTCTCACTCGCTCAGCTAAACGAACGAGACAATGCATGACTCCCAGCAACCATAAGAAGAAGAAGAAGAAGAAGACCGTGTGAAATCTATGCACGATAAATGATTATAACAGGCCCAAAACAACTCCGAAACAACAACAACTAACAAAATCGAAACGAGAGCGACGCAAATCGATAAATATTTAAATTGTAACATTGAGTGATCAGCTGGCAAAAGAAAGAGACAGAGATAAAGAGAAACAGAGAGTCAGAGAGAGAGAGAGAGAGAGAGAGAGAGCAAATATCGGCGCCATGGCAATGCTCGAGGCGCGACCCTACAGACCCTTCAAGTCCAGCGAGGAGTATCTGGAGGCGATGAAGGAGGATCTGGCTGAATGGCTGAGCATGCTTTACCCGGAATTGAGCATCAATGCGGATAACTTTATGGATCGCCTGGACACAGGCGTTGCACTCTGCAAGGTAAGCTCAACTTCCACTTCCACTTAACCAGTTGTCCAAACAGAGATCGATGGCGGTTTCTTTTTTTCCCTCTCAAATTCAAAACAACAAATTGAAACATTTCATTGAAGCCAAAACAAGCCAAAACACACAATTTAACTGTTTGCCAAGCTAACATAAACTTTGACAAGAATACGTGAAAATAACTTCAACCAAAGAGGTTGTGTGTGTGTGTGTGTGTGTGTAAGTTTTAAGTGGGTTTACTAGTTGTAAGCAGATTTTATGACCAGAGCAGCTGCCGCATAAACAAATTGAAATATGAAAAGCTTCAATTTTGAAGGCAGATGATGCAGATGCACACACTGTGCCGGGCAGAGAGGGACGCGGGTAGATGGATATAGATGGCCCCCAGTGCCGAGGGCACGAATTCACACATGCAACAGATGTGGGGGGGGGTGGGGGTTGGGCGAGCGGGTGGTTTCTAGGCAATCGATGTTTGTTTAGTTAGGTGTTAAGTGCGCTGGAGATTTACAGACTTTCGTTTGCATTTGGGCCAGCTTTTATGGCCAATGCAGTTAGTCGGTTCCTCAGTCTATCAGACAGTCAATCAGTCAGTCAGTCAGTCAGTCAATCAGTCAGTCAGTCAGTCAGTCAGCATAGCATGCTACTTGGCGGCACGCTATCAAAGCCCATCCGGCTTTCAGCTGAACTCAGCCCAACTTGCCACAGCTTGTGTAGATTGTGTCGGTGGGGCAGGTCAAAGCTCCTTGGGGCGACTCTCCAATAAGGTTACCAACGTTCGTTGTGCCTGAAAATGTGGCACAGCCAAAGCAGCACATCCATTTGCATATATGTAAATGTATTTGTGGGTGCTGTTGAATGTTGCACTTTCTGTGTGCGGCTGCCTGAAGTGGCCACAGTCAAGTTTCTGTTTCACTCTGCTCTCTGCCCCAATTGCAGCACACCACTTCGCATTAGGGCCATTAGGGCCATTCAACCCTCCACCCTCTGCTTTCCTCAGCTCTCCTCAGCTTCAAAAAGAGCTAAATTATAATTTGTCTCACAGCTGTTTCGCCTTTTCAATTATATATTATATTTATATATTTTTTATATATTTTTTATATATTTTTTATATTTTTTTTATATATCTATAATTCAACTAGTGAAACCTTTTTTTTTAATTATTATATTCTCAAGCTTTAAAACTTTAATGATGGTTTTTTTTTTAATTAATAAATTGATTGAGTTTTGGTTGAGTATTTATAGCATAATTAATAAATAAAATAATTAATATTATGAACTCAATAAATGAATATAATGATTATATAATGATATATATAATGATTATAATATAGTTATAAATATATATATATAGGAATGTCCAAATCTTTCTATGTATAAATTAACCCTGGCATGTATGGGATTCAATTTATGAAGTATTTATACAACTAAATTTGTCAAGCATTGAAATTCGTTTTTTAAAGTCAATAATTTATGTATATATAAATATATATATATATATATAGAAAGTGAAAAAAGAGGACTCTGGAGATCGATTGCAATTGAAAAATGTACATGAACATTTACGCTGCAATCCCTTTGAGCATTCGCCGACTGAGAAGGAGCGAATCGATCCTGCTGCATTTTAGATATAGCTGCGTACCTGTATCCTCTCCTATCCTCGCCTCTCCTCTCCACACCGTCTCATCTACCATTTCTGCATACCCTAGCCTGGTTAGCCTGGCTAAGTGCAGCAAATTCCATTATGCCACTTTTAATTACCGATGCGTTGCCGTTTGCCCCATTGCCTGTTTTGGTTTTGGTTTTGGTTTCGGTTTCGGTTTCGGTTACGTGGCGCATGCCATAAACCTCTGCCCATTGCCACAGCAGTCTATCTTTCCACTTGTCTGTGTCTGTGTGTGTGTCTGTGTGTGTGTGTGTGTGTGGTTTGTGCCATTGCCATGTTTGTTGTGATTATGGGCGCTGAGTGGCGCTGCCCGCGGCTACTGGCGCCAAAGTCTGTGCAACGCCGACAACGTCACGCTGGAGGCCAATAGCCAAGACCTCAACGCGTAGACAATTTGTCTTGACTTGTTGTTGTCACTGTTTGCTGATTGCTGTTGTTGCTGTTGCTGTTGCTGTTGCTGCTGCCAGAGCAGACCAACTGAATGCACTCCAGACTGCAAAGTCTGAATTCCTCTTGTATCAGGAACGCTGCATCGTTTGGGCTCTCCCGCTGTGCTGATTGTTGTGTGTTGTCTGCTGCATTGTTGCGGCTATGCCTGAAAGTAAAAACAGATATATATATATTGTGTGTATATATATATTTATTTATATATATGTATGCAGCGAGCGAACTCTGAAATAGTTTTGGCACGTTTGTGCATTTAGATGATAAACAATGACAAATATATTTTAAATACCCATTAAAAACGCATAAAAAGGTGGGCATTATCTAAATAAATATATATATATATATATATACATATATATAACTAAATATATGTACTTTAAATAAAGGTACGCTTAAATGAAACTTAAAATATATTTTCCATCTTTTACTGCACATATAAAAGTCAGCCGGATCAGGTCACTATATAATATATAACTACCATAGGCAGCTCTCAAATTATGTTGACCATAAATTAAAAAAAAAAAGATGCCAGAATTGCATACCCCTGCTCACATTTTTTATTTAATTGTTCAAAATACCTATAAAATGCACAAATGATATAGTTTTCCATTCCGATCGGTAATCGAAGCATGAAAATTGTGGAATATGAAATCAAATCGAAATCAATTTAATTATGATTAATATTTGAAACTTTATTTAAAATGAGCTTGTCGACAGGTCAAGTTCAGCCCGGGAGCATCTTTGGAATCAAAAAGTAAGATTAATAAACATAGCAATACAGGTCAAATTAGAAAAAAGACGCCTAACATTGAAAGAGGGAGAGGGTGGACAGGGGGGGGGGGGGACACAGACTGGTCGGATTGCATTGGGGTTATATATGGGCAGCATATGTTGATGGATATGCGTGGAGCATATAATCATAAAGTTGCTTTGATCTTCACAGAAGCAGGCGGAAAAGGGGATCTGTCTTTAAATACACAAATGAACTGCACGAATATCTCTCTATATGCATCTATTTATTTATCTAGTCGACATACACACACACACACACACACACACACACACACACACACACACACACACACATTCGATTTGGCATATGATAGATAGGAGGGTGAGCAGCAGGGGGTGGGGAGTGTTGTTTTTGTTTTTGGGGGGCTGCTGCCGGAAATGTCATAAGCATAAATTAAATTTTTGATAATTGTGTGTGTCGCGAAGCGTTAATGGAACTTTAATTGAAACTCACGACGCGACGTGGCAGCAGCCAGCGGCATATTGCATATATTGCAGTAGCTGTTGCTGTTGCAGTTGCAGTTGCATTTGTTGTTGCAACAGCAGCCGCCACATACAGATAGATGTGTTTTGTATCTTATGGCTGACGGAGAAAATAAAGCAACTTTGTTGCATGTCTTCATCACAAGCGATTCGTGTGTGTGTGTGTGTGTGTGTGTATTTTAATTATGTTTGTATCACATATATATATATATATATATATATATATATAGTCTTAGTTCTGAGCACTGCCAATTAGCGTAGTCAGGTCGTTAGTGGCGATCATTAGCGAATTTTCTAACAATCCACGTGCAAAGCAGCCAATTTGGACACACACACACATTGTAGATACACATTTGTATCTGGCTTATTAATAGCCATATTATTATAGATGCCACAGCTGCAATTTACGCACAACTAACTATGGACCACAAGATCCAAAGATCTATCTTATCATACATCATCATCCGATCACTGCGATTATCTATCATCAACATAAACATTTTGGCCATCAGCTCAATGTTCACACAATTAAATCCACTTGCTTAATTAAGGAAAAATCACCAATGGCAAATTATAGTCTTGCTTTTTCGTATATGTTGTTAACTGAATGCTTATGCTGGTTTTTAATTATATGCTGGCCAAGTCTATACTTAATTTATATCTATACATGATCAATCAATCGAATTCTATGTTTGATTTGAGTTTCAATCGATTAAAATCAGTTAAATCCGATTTTGGTTCGTAGTTACGGATAGAAACCAGCTTTAATCGATCGTTATATATTTGCCATATAGTAATCGAATTCGTATATCAAATTTATCGATTTCCATATTTAATAATCTATATAAATAAAAGGGCAATAAAATTTCGGTGTGAAATTGAAAAGGTTTTTTTTTTTTTTTTTGTTTGTTTTTTATATGTTGTTTAGATATTTTTGTTGTTGTTGTGGATTTGCCAACGATTTATTGCGTCTACTAATGGAATTTGATAAAGCTGACTTGACAACTGCTTTTAATTAACCAAAAAAAAAAAAAAAAAAAAAAAATAAACGCCTGCCCTTGCCCCGCAGCAGCACTGATTATGAATGAATGCACTGCTTGCCCAGCTCCAATTTGCCTAAGAAAGTTACGACGACTCGGCGGGTCTCAATTAAGTGGCCGTTGTGATTATGCCAAGTGCCGCCAGTTGATTGCCGCACCAGCAGCAAGTCACAGTTGATATCAACAATGGACAACAAACACACATAAATCCAACCATTCACACACATACACACACACACACCAACTAGTCTATGGATAATTGGATTTGAGAGAGAAGCATTTAAGTGATAAAAGTATGAAATTGTTTCGTATTTGGGTTACTGTGTTCAGCTACTTGAAGATTGAATTCACAACACTTTCATGAATTCAGTGCACAGCTGATAATTATTGGTATTGGTCAAGTGCTTTACCAGCGTTACACAACACTAAATAAACACACTCACACACTCACACACACACACACATCTCAATATGTGCATAATAAACCGATGTGATTGATGTAAATCATGGCCACAAATTGAACATTGAGCATTAACTGAGAATCGTTCTGCTTCTGCTTAACGAGTCGCATTTGGTTCGTGACTCGTGAGACCATCCAATTTTATAGTCCAACTTTGGTCATTGTCTTCTTAATGGAGGCTGCCTCCAACTGTCTCCGATTGCCTTCGACAGCGCCGCCCTGCATATCAAGTGGCCAAGAATTATTGGGAAATTTGCAGCTGGGACGTGGCACAATGCAATTAATTTGATCAGCATCAACAATGTACACAAATATAGACCATATATATTTATATATATGTATTTACAAATGTTTATAAATAGTTCGAACTTGTCTATAAATCTATGCAATGAATGTTAATAACTTCTTGGCAAGCTCGGAATTTGAAGGACATGATTTGCACTGCGTTTCTTGTTCAATTCGCTTGAAATCTTGCAATCTGTTTGCAACAACAGCAACACACAATCCACAGTTTTGTTCAATCTATCAAGATATGCGTCTAGTTATGTTGTTATTGTTGTTGTTGTTGTTATTATTATTATTGCTGCTGCTGTTGCTGCTGCTGCTGCTGTTGGGGCACGCCTTTGCCTACCGTCTGACACATATGGGTCAGTTTGGCTAGCCTTATGACAACTGTCAGTTAACAGCAGCCAATTCGTGGTGTCCCCCTTGGTGTTGTGAGCCAGAAATGTTGATTTAGCTATGGCCAAAGGCAAATCTAAATGAATCAAATTCATTAGTGCCAATTTATTGTTTGGCATTCTGGCCAACAGATCAAGTATCTTTTTGTATGCATCTGTGGCCAAAATCGACGAGGTCTCCAAGCTGCAAGTGTGTTCAGACCAGTCCAGTTCAGTCCAGTCCAGTGTGTGTGTGTGTGTGTGTACCTCTGGCCAACTGGCATGCAGTTGAGCTCGCCACTCGACGCAGGGGGTCAGACACTCCTGGTTAGATATGCTTGAGAGTTCAGGCGAGTGCAGCAGGCGGTTAATAGATCTATAAATAAATAGGGATTTTAGCTGGATTGTTCATATATAATATAATTAAACTGCTCGCACATTTACCTTTATATATCGGATATAAATATATCCTATGTATCCTTGATCATTTAATTTAATTTCGATTAAATTTACGCCTTTCGATTCAAATCTGTAAGCAGCGAAAAGAAACAAATTCACTTATTTATTTTTAACTTGAATATTAAAGTTAGACAAAACTAAGAACTTACCCTTACTCATATATATATTTATATATGGAACTTTTCTATTTTTCGATTTTTATTTGTATTTTTTCCGCTTGTTTTTTTCGCTGTTTTATTTTGCAATGTCATTTTGAATTTTATATTTTATTTTTTGGAAGCTTGTTTTTTATTTCGTTTGCTTTAAATTGGCATATTTACCGTGGTCGCTTTGCGGAAGCAAACAATGATTACGGACATTACGGTTATACACAAAGCTACCTAAACACACACACACACACACCAATCTATGTGTGTTTGTGTGTAATGCGAGTCACTTTTTGCAATTGCCTTTTACCTACTGTTTTTAACGCAGAAACGCAGAAAGGCAGAAGAAACCGAAATCATAAAGAAAAGAAAAATCTAAGCTAATTACGTCACATATACATGTATGTGTTTGAGTATGTGTGAGTGTGTGTGTGTGTATATGCCAGAACAAAATCTTCGGCGTTTTTCGGTCCCGTTTTTGCCTTCTGCTGTCGATGCTAACATAACCAAAAAAGTTAAAAACAAACAATTTCACAATTATTTTTCTGTTCAAATTTATGTTTATGTTATTTCTTTCACAAGTCTGTGACTAACATTTTATATATATATAATATTAATCCCTCCGGGACCTCTTCTTGCGCTTAAAGAGTGACTTTTTCGGATTGAGCGGCTTATCCGGTTTGTTGGGTTTTTCAGCCATAAATTGTTGGCCCAATGGCGGCTTGGGTCCTTCGTCCATGACCGCTGCCAATGTTGCCTCGCCGCCGCGCTCTTTGCAGACTCCGATCATCTCCTTTTTGAGCGGTTCGAGATTTATGGATTGCTCCTCTGCAGCGCTCTTATACGACGAAGAAGCAGCGGCTTCCGGCTCGTGCGATGCTTTGTCCGATGCTTCGCCTTCCTCCAAATTTGAGTAATAATTGTTTGCAGACATATTGAACATGCGTCGAAAAATCACGTCAGCTCGCTAGCAAAGTCCGCCTGAAAAGAAAATATGTATCGACCTATGATAGCTCATCTGATTCCAGTGAACTTTCGATAGTCGAAGTAATCATCGATACAATAATGATTGATTCCAATTGTTTGGCAATTGAACTAATTTTGGTGAATTCCCTTTTGCCAAGCTTGGCAGTTTTTGGCAATTGTGCATCTCTACAGGAATTGGTTCATCTCTAACAAAAGCAATGTATGCCATAACCTAAAACTATTGTTTTTAACCCAACACTAATGAAAATTGAAAATAATATGTATAAAATTAATAAATTTATTTTCTTTTGAGTCCTTAATGCTTCGATACATTTTGATTTTTCTTGGCGCCTGGCTAAAGTGCCTTGCAATGCAATTTTAAAGTTGGTTTGTTTTTGTTTTGCTCTGTTTTTATTATTATTAATGCTGTCGATGCAACAAAAACAACAACAATAGCAGCAGCAACAGCAACAAGTTGCCTCGCAAATTGCATGCTAATCGCAGGAGACCCAGAGACCCAGAGACCAACGAAGCCAACGAAGCCAACGGGGCCAACCAACCAACCAACAGCAGCAGCAGCAGCGGGCGTCCAACTCGATTGGCCAGTTGCGTTTTGGCCAGCTGGCTGCCTGCTGTTGTTGGCCAGATCTGCTTGTGGACCAAGTCTTTTATGATTGTCTTCCGTTGTCTGATTTATGGAGTGTTGCTGACTAATTTGAACTCGAGCGTGTTAAAGTTCTTGTAAGTGGCCGCCACTGTTTTGTCAGACAGCCGCCATTTGGTATAACAAAAAAAAAATTCAAAATTCACTTATTTCCATTTTGGCCATTGTTTTTGCTGTGCTGTGTTATTGAGCCTTCTCATTTTATGTGGCATGTGCCGCAGCCTCGATCAAGATCGTTCCGCCAGTTGCCAACTTCAGATACATACATAGTGTTAATAGCCTAGAGAAATGTCTTCATTAATGGTCATCTGTCTCAGGGATTGCGCTCTAAATTTGTCGCAAGCCCAAAATAGAAGCAACAAGATGCGTTCTGGTTATGCTATGCGGCTGGAGGAGGGAAAGGTTAAAGAGCGTTTCCACACCACACCACCCCCGACAGGCTTATCTGTTGCAGTTGTAGTTGTTGTTGTTGTTGTTGTCGTTGTTGTTGTCATTGTTATTGTTCATGCGTCACGTTGCAGTTGTCGTGCAGTCTCAATGGCGACAATCATATGGCCGCCACAAAAGGAAGTCCAAAATCGTTGAGTCGCCTATGAATTGCGAGTATTGTTGTTGCTGTTATTGTGGGTGCTGCTGCAGCAACTGTTGCTGATGATTCATTTTGTTGGCCAATTAAATGGCGACAACGACGACGACAACGGCAAAGTCCAAGTGCCAACCAAGTTTTGTGGCTATTATGTGACAATTATGCTTCTTTAGCCATATTTGCGAAAACATTTTGCGCCTTTTCCGGCGACGTCTTTTTTTTTTTGTTATTTGTTATACCCTGCATTCATTTCAGATGGATAGGATGGGTATAATCAAGATGTCGCACATTATGTATAAACATGCCGATCTTAGAGACTGCAGAAGGTGTAGCAGTTCTTTTTTGATCAGTTTCATTTCATTCCAGAGATTTTTGTTCTACAATAGAAGGTTTAGAAACACCCAAGTTAAGATCAATATTTAATATGTTTGCTAAAGGAAATGAGTTGTCCTGCTCACATTTGGGTGCACAATTTTTTTAAAGGGAATTTTGTCAAACGAGTGATTTTCATCATCGGTATGAATAACCAAAGTTATTATTATTATTATAAACATTTTTCTTAATCAATCTTGTATTCATTTACTTGATTTCTGAATATAATTTTATTTTGGTTATGCTTATAAAATAAATGTGTTTATTATGATATTACAGTAAAATTTAATACGCTTAATGTGTTACAAAAAAATCAAATAAACTAAGAATAGGGGTTAACAGCTGGGTTCAACTGGGTATATCATAATCAAGCACACTCGACTCTTGCATTTCTACTTATTTGCATTTGTTCTATTTCAAAATGCAATGTCATTTTGAATTTTATATTTTATTTTTTAGGAGCTTGTTTTAATTTCGTTTGATTTAAATTGGCTTATTTACCGTGGTCGCTTTGCGGATACAAAATATTATTTTGGGCATTACGGTTATACACAACGCTACCTACACACACACACAGACGCACACACCAATCTAAAGCGACAGTCGCTTTTTGCAATTGCCTTTTACCTAATGTTTTACACGCCATTATTTCTGGACAGAAAAGCAGAGAGCCAGAAAGTAACCGAAATCATAAAGAAAAGAAAAATCTAATCTAATTACGTGACATATATATGTATGAATGTGTGTGTGCTTGTGTATATGTGCACGTATATGCCACAAGTTGCGCCTGCGAGGGGGTCTATGTTGCAACATCTTCGGCGCTTCCTGAACGGCTTTCGCTCTCTTTTTTTGTTGCCTTCTACCTGCACATCAGCCACATGTCACGTATATTGCGCTTTGTTGCATGCAACTGAGTTGCAGCAGCATCGACTTGCATTATGAGTTGTTCCACTTCTGGCCTCTGCCCGTGTTGGCAAATTCGAGCTAATTGCTTCGACACCTGACCTGACTCCTGACACCTGACACCTGACACCTGACACTTTAGCGCCAGATTCGGGGCCTGTGACCCATGAATGAAGAATGAAAATGCAGAGCAAAAATTAAATGAAAACCAAGCCATTGAAAAACGCCGGATTCAATGTGAGCAGAACCAAAACAAAAGTAATAATGTATTCAAAATAAAATTGCACAATTGTTTAGCTGATAAAATGTAATTTTTGACATTCAAAGTAATCATCGATAATTATAATAATTCCCATTCCAATTGATTAACAATTGAAGCAATTTTGTGTGAATGCATTTTTGTTCAGAGTCAAAACAAAGAAAAAAAAACATTGGCACGTGCTCTTTTTGCCAGAGTAACAACATGCCGAAGATGCATGGTTTGGTAAAGGGGAAGGAGAAGGAGAAGAGGAATGGGAATGGACACAACAAACGATTGCCATGTCGACGCTTTCGAAAGTGAAAATGTGATGCAGTTTAGAAGAGGTAAAATCAGCAATAGCAACAATAGCAACAATAACAACAATAACAACAACAACAACAACAGCTAATAAAGTCACAACGAGGCAGTCGTGGCATTTGTGCCACACACACGCAGCATCGATTTGAAATAAAATTTGATTTCGGCTCAGTCCGAATTAGCCATGCGCTATCAAACCTGAACAGCGTCGAATCGAGCAGCTCCATGGAAAAATAAACGGTATGCAAATGAAAAAAAGTCAAAGTGAGTTGTCCAAAATGGGGGCTATAAATTTGATATTTGGTCCATTGCAGCGCGTGTGCTGTGCACAAGGCCAAATGCCCGGCCGTGGGTAGCGCAGCGATGCAAGATGCCAAGACCCATTTAACGCCTCTGGCCAAATGCATCGTGGGCGTCTGTGGCGCTGGCGCTGTCTCTGTCTCTGTCTGATTCGTGCACTTTCAAGCTTTACCTTTTGTTCAGTGATAAGAGCTGAGGCCGAAGATGCCACACAAAGAAGACGAGGTCGGCAGCACAACGACTTGGAAATACCCTAACAGAAAACAGATCAGCAGTAAGAGAAAGAAGATCTATTCATATTGAAATATATATAATCAAATTATGCTAATGCCACGCCCACTTGCAGCCTCAATCAATTGTCAGACGATGATGCCCTCTTTTGGGATCAGGGCACGAAACGCTTAAAACAATAAACACCAAATAAAGCATTTAGAATGCAGTTTGTCGATATAGCCATAAAAAACGAAGCTATAAAAAACACATGCATTCAAATAATACCAATAATAAGCGACACGAGCGAGCAGCGAGGCAACTATTGAAATTGTTCAAATATTAAATTATTACAAAAATGTGCATAAATGAATATGGAATGATGTAAATGGAAATGCAAATGCAAATGCAAATGCATCACACGTCAACACGACGCAGATGCAGTTGTTGTTGTTGTTGTTGTTGCAGCCGTTGTCTTTGGTTCCTTCAATTCGAATCGGATGGGTTTGGATGCGATCGGATCGAATCGAATCGGATTGCATCGCATTATTAAAACGACGCGCGCCAACGTTGATGACATAACCCGACTAAAAACAAACGCCAAACTTGCAATTGCTAATATACACATATATATAAATATATCATAAATATATCATAAATATATATATATATAAATATGCAATATGTGATTGGGCTTAAAAGCAGATACAACATTTATTTTAATCCATTCGGCTTGTGATATTGATTAAAGTTTCAAAATCACTTTCAATACTTACAAATTAAACACTTTATGTTAAATTACAAATTGAAAATAATATTAAATATCAATCAATTAACTGGATTGGCAAACATGTTCAAAACTAAATCCTAACAGTTTAGCAAAATATGAAAGTAAAAGAAAGAATATATGTGCAAATAGTAATTAAAATCGTAAAAATCCAAGCTATCAAATCTATAATATATAAATGCTAAAATAACAAATTATAGAAAGATAATCTGCCAAGTATGGGAATTTCTTCGAGTGACTAAAAACACCTATATGTCAAGTGATATTGTATGGCAGATAATGTGAATAGCTAATACATTTATAATATCTGATTGATTTGCAAAATATATATTATTTATAATTTACATATTTAACAGACTATATGAAATGATAAATGGCATGACAAAATCTGAGTAATTTATATACAATTAATTGAAATTAATTTACTAATGAATTTTTGCATATTTTTTATCGAGGCGTATTTGCAAAAATGAAATATCGAAATACATGGAATATGATTATGATTTATTGATTGCACCCAATTCGCGATAAGTTGATGCCCCCATCTAGCTGACAAATGCGTTAAGTATCTGTGTCAGAGCAGGGGCTGGCCCATTCACCAATTGGTCTCTGGTCTATGCCCAAATGACTGATGAGCGACGAGTGTCTCGCTGTGAATGTGATTGCAATTTGAATTGTGTGTATATGTGTGTGTATCACTGGCTGAATGGGTGTGAATTTCTTTTTTTATAAATTGTTTTTTTTTTTTTGTTGGTGGCTGCGTGTCAATTAATTATGCATAACATTGCGGCGCCATCATTCGAATGATGTCTCGTCAGCGCAGCTCCTGTGCCCTGGCCTGGTTGTTCGTTTGGTTGTTGGCTGCCCGGTCCAATCAGTCCAACCAACTGACGAGACTACCCTTCTTTTTTGTGGACAGTGCTTGGGGGGCATGGAGGATGGGAAAATGTTCAGTGTTCAGCGTCGCCGTCGCCGTCGTCGTTGTCAGCCTAAAAATGCCGCGCTAAATTCTTGAGACGCTTAAAAATAAACTTTTTCTAGATTTTTGTCGCGCTTTTAAAAAAGCCAAAAATATTTTTGACTTTCACTTGCATCGTGTCGCATTGCGTTGCATGCGTCGCATTGCGTGTTACGCTTTTGTTGTTGTCGCTTTTGTGTCTAATTAATTGTTGTTGTTTCGCTCTTTCATTTGTTTTTAGCACGCAAATTATGTACGGCAAGCGGCGGAGGACTATTTGGCCCGGCGACAGGCGCGCAACAAATCAATGACACGCTCAATGACTTCCGGATTGGCCGGACCGATACTCGCCCTGGGCAATGTGCACTACCTGCCCGCCGCCAAGAGCGGCACCTTCTTTGCCCGCGACAATGTCTCCAACTTTATAACCTGGTGCAGGTGAGTCTTAACCCAAACAATACTCAATCAATCAATCAAATATTCCACACAACATCAATCAGAGGAGGGAGAAAGACCAAGATAGTCAGAGATAGTCACTAGAATAGATACTAAGTGAAAAATGAATCACGAATTGAAGATCGATGTTAGGTTGATCAATTAATAAATATAAAAAACATGTAAAAAACAGACACTGAAGAACCTAAAAAACGAATGCAGTTATCGTTCAAATTAGGCTAACTTGATCTGCGCCAGATATTCGAAATTTGAAGTTCTAGCTCTTATATATATTTTATTATATACTTTCGGATCGGATCGGAGATGCTTTCTTCTGCCTTTTGTACACTTTTGCTCAATTTCAGTTTCCAATTGCCAGAATATCTTCTGTTACCAGCACTAAAAGTAATCAATTCATTTTAATTAATTGAACTAAAAGGGAAAATCAAAATACAGCAAGATTAAGCAATAGTCACTAAACACTGATCCTTAAACATTGAAGTGTGCATCTCTGCTGCTCGTTTACCAATTGATTGATTGACATCTGTGATTTGTGATCCTTGCAGAAAGAGCCTTAAGATCATCGAGTGCCTGTTGTTCGAAACGGACGATCTGATCATGCGCAAGAATGAGAAGCATGTAATCCTCTGTCTGCTGGAGGTGGCCAGACGTGGCGCCAAATTCGGTAAGTGCAGCGCAGCTCAATCAAAGATGATCAGGTTGATGATGATTGTTCTGGTAACCTGTATGGATAAACCCAACTGATCCATATGTATTACGATATATATATTTTTTTTAATTTTTTTTTTTTTTTATTTTTTTTTTAGGCATGCTTGCGCCGATGCTGGTGCAAATGGAGCGACAAATCGATCGCGAAATTGCTGCCGATAATAAAGCAAACGGTTGCAGCTGCGGCTGTGGCTGTGGCAATGGGTGCAACACCAACGGCTGCGGCACACAAACCGGCAACGGGTGCTCGGAAAGCGGCACCCAAACCGAGACGCCAACCGCCGGCGCCGAATGTGTGGCAGTCGAAACGGATCTGTACGACAGCGATACGGAGAACGAGGATGAGAACGATAAGGATCCGATGCTGATGTACGGGCCACAGCCACAGATCATTACCAATGATCTCAAGAGTCTCGATGAGATGGTAAGTGTGATACCAATATTAATAGAGAGCCCCAATTTCGATTTGAATCCCAAATCCCGAATACTTTTTATGACAATTTTCTATACGTTTTTTGACTTGACAATGGGTGTGTATGTGTGTGTGTGTGTGTGTGTTTGCTTTCGTGTGTATTTCACTGTTTTCTTTTTTATTTCTTGTTTTCTATTATTTTTTTTTCTGCGGACCTCACGATTTTTTTTATTATTGTTGTCGTTGGTTGTTGTTGTTGTTGTTGCTGTTTTCATAGCTACTTTTCTCATGTCCATTTTTAGCCATGGCTAAGTTTCCAGTTTCAAACTTGGGCAAAACAAGCAGAAGATCGGAAAGAAACAAAACAACAACAAATGCAATCTATAATTGTTACAAGGAAAAACTTTATCTTTAAAGCTTTTTTTAAGGGTTTACCTATCGGAAATATTCAGAGATGATGCTACCTGAGATGTTTATAAATCATCAATGTTTATAAATATATTTACAAATTTCTGAATGTTTTTTTATTTTTTGGTGTCAAAAAAAATTCAACATCAATTTTATAATTAGTCAAAGGCATCAAAAAATTAGGTACATTTTTTGGGTATTTATTATTTCAACAGCATTCTTATTACATTTTTAAATGATAACTTTATAATTAAAAAAAAAAAATTATTATTTTTCTAATGGCAGTTTTGTAAATTTTTGAAAGATATATTAAATTTAATTTTTAATATTAAACAACAACAAGCAGAAGATCGGAAAGAAACAAAACAACAACAAATGCAATCTATAATTGTTACAAGGAAAAACTTTATCTTTAACGCTTTTTTTAAGGGTTTACTTATCGGAAATATTCAGAGATGATGCTACTTAAGATGTTTATAAATCATCAATGTTTATAAATTAATTTACTAATTTCTGAATGTTTTTTTTTATTTTTACCTATCGGAAATATTCAGAGATGATGCTACTTAAGATGTTCATAAATCATCAATGTTTATAAATTTATTTACAAATTTCTGAATGTTTTTTTATTTTTACCTATCGGAAATATTCAGAGATGATGCTACTTAAGATGTTCATAAATCATCAATGTTTATAAATTTTTTTACAAATTTCTGAATGTTTTTTAATGTATTGGTGTCAAAAAAAATTCAACATCAATTTTATAATTTGTCAAAGGCATCAAAAAATTAGGTAAATTTTTTGGGAATTTTTTATTTCAACAGCTTTTTTTAAGGGTTTACCTATCGGAAATATTCAGAGATGATGCTACTTAAGATATTCATAAATCATCAATGTTTATAAATTTATTTACAAATTTCTGAATGTATTTTTTTTTTTTGGTGTCAAACAAAATTCAACATCAATTTTATAATTTGTCAAAGGCATCAACCCAATGCAATCAATAATTGTTACCTATCGGAATTATTCTGAGATAATGCTACTTAAGATGTTCATAAATCATCAATGTTTATAAATTTATTTATAAATTTCTGAATGTTTTTTTAATGTATTGGTGTCAAAAAAAATTCAACATCAATTTTATAATTTGTCAAAGGCATCAAAAAATTAGGTAAATTTTTTGGGAATTTTTTATTTCAACAGCTTTTTTTAAGGGTTTACCTATCGGAAATATTCAGAGATGATGCTACTTAAGATATTCATAAATCATCAATGTTTATAAATTTATTTACAAATTTCTGAATGTGTTTTTATTAATTGGTGTCAAAAAAAATTCAACATCAATTTTATAATTTGTCAAAGGCATCAACCCAATGCAATCGATAATTGTTTCCTATCGGAATTATTCTGAGATGAAGCTACTTAAGATGTTCGTAAATCATCAATGCTTATAAATTTATTTACAAATTTCTGAATATGAATGAATATTTAAATTAATTTACTATTGATTATATGACAGTAAATCCAAAATCCACTTACTCGTATTCAAAATGAATTTGACAAGATGCTGGAGATGTTCCCCATTCCATCTTCCACCTCAATCCATAAAACGCTATCGTTTCATTCCGTTCCGTATCGTCTCGTTTCGTCTCGTTTCGTTTCGATTCGATTCGATTGTTCGATTGTTCGCCCGTTGGCGCCAAATGTGCCAACAACAATTACAACAATCGCAATTGCTGATGGTAATTGCAAGTGTGACTGCGAGCAATGCGATTGCGCGACAACAACAACAACAACAGCAACAGCAAGCGACGACAGCAACATGCAGCAACAGCAGCAGCAGCAGCAACCGACAATGGACAACGCTAAAGGATTGAGGAGCAGGCAAATAGACAAACCAGGCAGGTAAATCGGTCCAGGCAAATCGGAAAACTAATGAAAAGCCATGCAAACATTTCCTCACGCCGCCAGCAACATTGACATCAATGATGACGATGACGATGACGATGACGAAGTCAACGACGACGACGACGATGGCACAAACAATGCACACAGCTTGCCCCAACCCAGCCTGCACCGCCTTGTGGCTGCCCACCGCATTTGGTTCGCCACACTTTCTCAGCAGTTTGTTGGGATCGACAGCTGCTGGATAGATGGATAAATCGTTGCGCATTTATTGGACGCAACATGGACATGAACGTGGCACGGCGCATTGCATTTACTGTGGCAACGGCTACCATACAGCGCCACATGCTGCCAAAACATTGTCAGGCAACAACTTTAGCAACAACTGCAACAACCAGGCAACAATAACAAAGTGGCCTGGCGTGCGGACATGCTCAATGGATCGATGGCTGAGTGCCGTGTCTTGGCCTAGCCTGGCCTGGCCTGGCCTGGTCTTGGCCTGGCTCTTTGGCTGTGCGATCACTCAGTCAGCCAATCAATTTGTTTGCAGCATCAGCAACAGCATGCGGCAGCAGCCAAATCAGCAAATAGCCTCAACAACTTGTCGAAAATCAAATGATGTGCCACCACCACCACCACAGCAGCAGCAACTGTTGTAAGCCTAGCTGCTGCAACTGCAACATCAGCTTACAGCATGCTGCAAACTAGCCACGAATCATTTGTCGCTGCCGTTTGGCACGTCCGCATCGTCGTCGTCAACATTGCTGCTGCAGTTGTTGTTGTTGTTGTTGTTGTTTGCAATTTATGGCCTGACCAGGATAACAGCGCCACAGTCACAGGCAGAGGCACAAACAACAGCCATTGCCAGCGCCAGCTAATCTTGCATGCGTCACAGTCAGAGTCACGCCGCTTCCCTTCCCCAACTTGCCACACACTTCTCGTCTCGCTCCGCTCCATCGATTGCACATCTGTGCGCCGCCTGCCAGATCATTTTGCTGGCTTATCGCCATGTTAGATTTATTGTGATGCCGTCTTGCCACAAGGCTACGCCTCGCCGCGTCTCCTCCGCTCACTAGTTGGTCTCCTCTCGTGTCACGAACACTATTTGCAAAAGTATTACTAATTATTTCTCTAAATTTATACACAATATTTGAAGATTTCCACAAATATATTCAACTTTAAAGAGTTCAATTTAGAATATGTTTTGTCTAATTAATTAAAAAAAAATTGTAAAATGTATTAAAACGCTGAATGGAAAATGTACGAATTAATTTCGAATACAATATTTTCTCAAATATCTAAGTTTTTTTTTTTTGAAAAGAGTTTCAAGTGTTGATCAGTGCAACCATCACTAGATGCACGCATTGCAGCAGCAGTTGTGGCACAGTTCCCACTTAGTAGAAGACAACTCCTGCAACAGGCAACAAACAACAGACAACATGCAACATGCAACAGGCAACTAACTAGCGAAGTTCAAAGGTGCAAATGCGTTTTGTCTGTTTCGCCGCCTCAAAGCAGCTCTTTTGTGGCAAGCTTTACTTTGTGTATGGCAGTCAAAAGGCCTGTCAAAGGCAGCGGCACAGTAGCCAAGTAGCCAAGTAGCCGACTGGTAGTCACTGCCACTGCCTCCCTGACTCCCAACAGAGACAGCCACAACCAAACCCAAACCCAAACCCAATCGAAACGAAACGAAACGAGCCAGTTGCTCTGGGGCCTGATCTGTCGTCTCGTCTGTGACTGGAAGCTTTGTGTTTGTCTGTCTGTTTGTCTGTCTGTTTGTCTGACTGTTTGTCTCCTTGTCTCTTTGGCTGTTTGCCTGTTTGGCTGTTTGGCCGTTCCGCTCATTTGTTTGATCATTTGTTCGGACAATAGCAGCGCGTGAATTTATTCAGTGAATACAAAGAAACAAAAAAAAAAAAAAACCAAAAACAGGCATCGCGACTTTTTGCCTTTCGGTGGTGGGATCTCTCTTTAATCTTATGCAATGGCCTGGCTTGGCCTGGCCTGGCCTGGCTTGGCCCGGCCAGGGTTGGCCTGCCTCCGGGTCAGCTGCTGGGCCTGCTGCTTTTGTCCCTATCAAAGACATACAACATTTGACACATACAATTGTTTTGCTTGCTTTTACAGGTCAGAGATTTGGTGGAGAAATGCACATGCCCCTCACAGTTTCCCATGGTGCGCGTCTCCGAGGGCAAATATCGTATTGGCGACACCAAAGTTCTCATCTTTGTGCGGGTAAATTAAACTCAATCTTATCTTACTAATATATATTTATTATATATTATATTATTATATTTGGCAATTTTTCTACTTATTTTATTTTTAAATTTTTGTGGCAGATTCTGCGCTCTCATGTCATGGTGCGTGTGGGCGGCGGCTGGGATACGCTCTCGCATTATCTGGACAAGCATGATCCTTGCCGCTGCCGTTCCCAGCATCGCAGCTCCATCCAGGCGCGGCTGATGACCCGCAACACAACCAACTCCGGCAATGGCATTGAGCTCCACAAGGCGCACGTGATATACGAACGGTGAGTGCGTCACGAGGGGTGGGTGGGGGGCGGGAAGGGGTTGTCACACGCACACACACAGTTGCAGATACAGATGCAGATACAGTTGATGAGCCCAAATAAGCTCCATTAGGAGTAGGTTGGTATTCAAGATCGCTAAATGCATTCATTTCCCCCACTCAGACCACAATTCAAGTGGTAAACTGAGACATTTATCAGTGTTTATTTATGTAATTTATATTTATATTTATATTTATTACAACTTTAATTTAATTGCGCACTTTAAATTATTTCTGTGTAGATTATTTCATTATCAAACACAGCTAATAAAATCGAAATTATCGATTTATTTGCTGTCTTCATTTTTTCCATTTCGTTGAGTCAAATAGGTATTTTTAAAATTGATAATTGGCAATTGATATGTGTGCTAAATGCCATAATTTACCACTTTATTTATAGTTGCATGTGCATTCCATATAATGGTATTGTTACATGTGGCATGACACAAAGCTTCAAGATAATGTCAATTCCAAAAAAAAAAAAAAAAAAAAAAAAAGTGCACTTAAATCAAATTGAAAAAGATATAGATGACAATCAATTTCTTGGAATGGTTTTTGAATATGCACAAAAGAAGCATTTAAGAACCAAAACCGGAATTCGCATCGAAAACACATTTTTAAATAATTCAAATTCCGACTCGGCATCGCAAACAAACATTTTTTTTAAGATCCAAATAACTCAATTTCATTAGAAAAAGCAGCTCCAACCAAAAACCCACTAACCGCGAAATCATCTTAATCGATTCCTTTGCAGCTCACCACCCGCAGCACGCCGCATTTTGTCGTCCGCCCCAGTCGGAACTGGAAATGGAAATGTGACAGGAACTGCAACGGCAACTGGATCGGGAGCAACATCGCCGGCCGCTGGAGCAGTGCAGACCACATTGAATGTTAAGCTTCGCAGTCGCAGTCCGACGCCGCAGCACAAGTATCTCAATCAGACAAATAATAATGCGTTGGCCAATGCCAATGCCAATGTGAGCAGTAGCAACATGGAGCTGTTAACGGGCTCACCCATGTTGGGACGCCGCTCGATGTCGCCCAGCCAGCGGCGGCTGATCGATATGCGCAAGAAGCTGAGCTCCCTCGACGCCTACCTTAGGGATGGGTCCAAATCCCTGCCGCTTGCCCCAGCCCCCGCCGGCGACAGTTGCGATGAGGCCACAACTGGCCCAACTGGCACATCTGCAACGATTGCCAATGGCGCACAGCCGGAGCAGAGCAGCAAATTCGAGAACATCAGCGACAATGGCAGCGAGATCAGCGACGAAGGCTATCGCAGCCTGGGCGTCATTCAGTCCAATGCACAGAAGCGCGAGTCCCTGCACAGTCAGGCCTCCATTGAGGACGCTGAAACCAATGGTATGTTGTGGAGCAATAAATATGAAACATCTATACATATCCATAAAGATGTCGATCTATAAAAGCACTTCTCATATTATCAATAGAATATTTGTTTCCTAAATTATGCAACATTTTTCAAATATACTTGTAAAATTTTCAATCTTAAGTTTTAAATATTTTGTTTTGTTTTTTTTTTTTTTTTGTTTAAATTAGTCAGGCATTTCTTTGCTTTATTTTGGATTAAATTAATTCATTTATAAACGAAAATAAATAGTATAAATTATTTTAATAATTTGAAGCTCGAGTCAAAATGTTATATTTTTTAATGCATTTTCTAAAAACACCTTTATCAATTAGTAATAATTGTAAGATCGAAAAATAAATAATAAAAAAAAAGAATAATTCGAAACGCTAGAAACTTTTTAGTTAGGTTGAAATTAAGTTAATTTTAAAATAATATTATGAAGAATAAAAGTAGCACATTTTAATTTTTTTTAACTGCTAAAATTATAGTTATTTTATAGAGTCTGTGTAAATGGAGAAGTGATGAAGTGAGCAAATGAAGGGTGTACAATATTCGGCTTGCTTTATTTGCTATTAATTTTGTAATGCATTGAATTAATTTTGGTGTAATTTCGACTTTGTTGCAGCGCGTCTTGATCAAACTTCCAGCGACTCGCAGATCTCACCCACGGACGAGCCAGAACCAGAAACAGAACCAGAACCAGAGCCGGAGACAGCTAGAGAAGCAGGGGCGGAGGTGGAGATAAAGGTTGAGCCGTACTATGCCATCTGCGATGAGATGGATGGCCCACAATCGCTGCCCGCCGTTCTGTCGCTGCCCAAGCCGAGAGGAGCTGCCCGCTACGCTGGCGAGGGACACAGCAGCAAGTTTGAGCAGTCTGGCGTCTACATTGACGATGATGAGATTACGGTGACAACTGATGTGGATGTGGATGTGCATGTGGATGCTGCCACAGATATGAACAGTGGCAATAAGCTGGCAACAGCAACGAACCAGCCACAATCGCAGGGCAGTAAAATACCCCGCTCTCCGCTTGCCCAGCGACGTCGTCGTCGCAGCAGCAGCATTGATAATGCCACCTGTGCCGGTGGCAGTCTCCAGGACTTAAGCACACGGCCCCCTCCCCCGCTAAACGGCGTATTCAGTCGCAAACAGCCCGTCTATCGCTCCATGCGTCGCCCTGCATCAGGCGCCGCCGCGTCGACGTCCCCATCCCCATCCCCAGTCACGGCCACTTCGACGCTAAAAGCATCACAATTGCCGCTGGTGCGGGATGTGACAAATACGTGGGGTACACGCAGCGCGACAACGCCAACAAGAAGCAAGAAGCGGCCAACAATTAATGTGGACACATTTGTTCCGCCGTCGGCTGCAGCAACCACATCGGCGGCTCCGTTCGAGCGTGGATCGAAGACGCGCTCCTCGCACATCCTGTACGACAGCAATGGGAGGCGGGTACGCGGATGTACAAGCTCACTGACAACGTCACCTGTGAAAAATAATGCCTCATCGCCACTGGCCCAGCAGCTGCTCGAAGCGGCCAGCAGTGCCAAGAACGATGCACAGATTCTCGAAAAGATGAAGACACTGCTTTCCCGCTATGCAGCCGGCAATCAGCAAAAGCAACAGCAGCAGCAACAGCAGCCGCGTCCGAGTCCAAGCAATTGCAATGGAAAGAAGACGGCCGTCTATGAGGATTTCACCACGGCGTGGGTGCACAGCAATGGCAATCTGGAGAGATCCGAGAGCTGCTCGCCGCCGGCAAAGGCACGCTCCAAGCGAAGCTCGGGTGCCTCATCCTGTGGCAGTAACAACTCGGTCGGTGCAGCAACCGCGGCGATGGTGTCGCCGCGACGAGAACGTGGCATGTCCAAAATACCGGCGCCAGTTCGTCATCACACGGAGCTTTATTAACGGCACGTGCGGACGCCCAGCGTCCGGCCAAAGACCAGGACCAGAACCAGGCCACATGTCAACCAACTTCCAACTGTTTACTGAGAGACGACGACGATCGCAATATGAATATGAATATGAATAGAATTGTGAGTGTGAATGTGAATGTGGTTGCTGGATCGATGGATTCAAATTAGAGCTTAAGATAAAATTAGGGCCAAGCTGGAATTGTCCGTCTGTGCGGTTGTTCAATTTATCGTTCGTTGTTCGTTGTTCGTTTACCCCAATCGTAGCGAACCGAACCGAACCGAACCGAACCGAGCCCAACCAAGCCGAACCAAACCGAACCGATTCAAATGTAATTGAAGCGAATGGAACCGTTCCAAAAAACCTCAACGCATATACAATACATAAAAACATAAAAAATCAAATATGCTCGTCTATCTCTAGGAAAACATAATCTAATCAAAACTAAGAAACGTTAGGGATGAAGCAAACAGTAACTGCCTCATCAGATCCCCCTCAGTTTGAGTTTGAGTTTCAGTTTCAGTTTCAATTTCAGTTTCAATTTCCTGCTGGCTACATTCGTATCTGGCTCTCGCTACTTTTTGTCTGATCACTCGGTGCAAATAACATGTTGCTCGCTACTCCAGTTCAGGGAGTATTCCTAAGTGCATCCAACCAAAACATTTCCAAATGTAATCCATCTAGTATCTAACTCGCTGCAAGCCATTAACAATCCAAATTGAGACTCTGAACTAAAACTTTACCGTTTCATCTTGTTCTTACTTACCACTCAAGGTATTCTATATTATTTTTTTCGAATAGGATATTAAACTAAGCAACAATTACTTACACATATGCATTGCTCTCGTGATAGATCTTAGAAGCAACCACATACATAGAAAACGCATAATTTTCTAGAAGTTTTACGATTACTCCATACACACACACACACACACACAAACACACACAATTATATATTTATATATATATATATACGCACACACACATACAAAGATGTTGTATATAGGCTGAAAAATAATAATGCAATTAATGAGGAAATGTATCGAAATCCTTGCGTAGAGAAAATAATAAAGGTATCAAATTAGGACTGATTGTTGTGCGCGTGTGTGCCTGTGTGTGTGCGTGTGTGTGCATGTATGTGCGATGAATTTTTTTCCAGCATAGTCTTAGAAAAAAAGAACATTTATTTTTATACGCAAGCAAAAGCCATCAATGTGAAAAATAAAATCAAAATAATAAGGGTGAAGAGAAGCTTTTAACGAAAATTCGATTTTACACATACAAAATACGATATGATAAAAGGCAAAAGAATATATATACATTCGTATATATACAATGTATATGGCCTTAGCTAGGACACATGAAAGTATCCAATAAAAAAAATAAAAAAAACATAGAGTTGAACTAAATTTTTGGTGCTTTTACTTCGAACAGGCGAAGACCTTCAAAAAAAAAAAAGAAAAAAAAATACGAAAACAAAAAATTAAAATTCAATTTCAATTAAACTAAATACACCTACAGCAATGTGGTGGGCGGTCACAAATTGATCAAACGTTAAGTAATTCCCTTAATCGAGTAATTAATTATCACAACACACATATACAAATGCATACTTACATATATATATATATCGAATCCCATAACCGTACTATGCTAAATTTATAATCCCCATATAATTAGATCGGGCAAGTGTTCGATTAAAGTTATCATTTGACAAAAGATTATCTTAATTTTTTTAGAAATATACGAATACAAATGTGTATTTGTTCATTATATGTGTAATATTAAATAACCATAAAAATGTTTTTTTTTTTCTAAAATAGTTTTTTTTTTTTTTGCTTCTTATGATAGCGAAGTTAAAATGTTTAGTACGTCGTACCTTTATTAAGATCTGTACATATATGTGTTTGAATGTATGCATATAAGTATTTAATATATATATATATATATATATATATCCTTACTTTATGAATACGATATTCAATATTCAATGTTTGACGCCTTGTGTTCGATGTTTTTTTTATAAATAATATGTATATGATTTCGAGTCGAATTTTTTTTTTCAGTTTTGTAACGTAAACCAAATGTATTTCAAACAACAGGCAAACGTATTTATATGCCCAAAATGTAACACATATGTATTCTCTACTATACTATAGGACCTAAGCTCCTAATGCTCCTAACTATATATACAAAAACATATGTAGATCAAATCGAAACGATGACACTGCAAATTAATTTCAGCAAAACGACAATTTAATTGTTTACAACACACGCACATTTAAAATATATAAAACAATATAAAAAGAAAAAAAAACAAAACAAAAAAAATATGATGAATTTAAAAAAAAAAAGTGAATTTGTTGCTGTGTTTTGACTTACTGTCAATTTATTATTCTGCTCTCTTACTATTTTCTTTAAATTTCGTGTTTTTTCGGATATTGATAAAAAGCAAACATATAAAATGTATTTTAAATACAATTAAATATTATTAAATCATTTAAAGCAAACTAACTATTAAAAATGGAATAGATTACAAATATGTATGTATGCAAACAACAACAGAAACATTATTGATTTTAATCACAATCGTTTAATAAATAAATACACCTATATACTAGTAAAAAAAAAAACAAGAAAAACGAATCGATTTGGTTTTTCTTTTCCTAATTACAATTAACATATTTCTTTCAGTTCATTATATTTGCAGCTCATAAGCTATATATATATATATATATATCTGACATATCTTACATCTTGTTGATGTTGCAAATCTCGCATAGCGAATTGGTTGCTTGGTTGGTAAGCCAAAAGGTACTTGGCAAGTGGATCATCCTTAATCGTCTGGCATCGAAAGCATTTTGGATAATTATAGAAGTGGAGTCATTAAGGACGCTGTTTTTTAATTGGAAATAATCTGGCGACTTTCTCAGCATTTTGACAGCCAATTAATTTATGCATGCATATCCGTACCAAATATCAACAAGTCACATTTTCAGCTAGCTGCAAAATGTAAAATAAAAAATAAGAGAAAAACGCAAACGATTTCCTTTGTTAACTTCGAACTATATTTTGAACAGGCACGCACATATACTTATTCGATGACAATCAACAAATGAGGTATATTTTGTGTACGTATTTATAGGGTATTGTGTACTGATTGTTTGCCTTTAAATACTACTTATAGATCGGCCAGATTGCCCAAACCGTTTTCCGCCGGATTGGAACGTGCCTTGTCCTGACTCTCGGTCCAGGCCTTTGCAATCATTTGCTTTGTCTTGGAATCGCCGCTGTTGTACATCTTCTTCATGATGTTGACCAGCGCCCCCTCGGGATTCTCATTGTCCTTGGCCAACTCGCTGTCCTGTTTTTGCTTAAGGCGCTTCTGTATCGATGTTAGCGCATCCCAGTGCTGACCCTCTTCGGCCTTCTTCAGATATATCGCCACCATGTCCGTTTTCACCTTACGATAACTCTTAGCCACATCGATAGGATACAGCAGATTATTGACGGCAAGGCCAAAGTCCTTGCCTTTCAGATTGCTCACGTGCAGCTGCAGCGAGAGATCCGTGTAGTTAACGGTGACAGCCTCCTCGGCGCAATTCTGTACGCCCTCCAGTGTAATAAAAAGTTTCACAAATTTAACGCTCTGATCCCAGCCATAGTCTGTCAGATCGTGCAAATAACTGTGCATTGCAAACCAAATTCATTTTATTTATTATTCACAAAAAGCAAATTGTAATTGGCTTACCGTTTAGTTTCAGCGCCAGCCTTTTGACGTTCCGCTGCCAGGCGTGCCTTGATCTCCAGATTGATTATTTCACGCTCTGCCTCCGCTTTTGCCTGTGTCAAAGCGCCTTTAACACGCGCACATTTTGCCTGCTCCAACAAAGCAGAGCATTCCTCGACATCGGCTTTCAGCTGGAATCAAACGATAGGGTTTATTTTTCCCCTTCTTAAATGATCAATTTCAACTCACCTGTTCCAGGGGCATTGTTGATGTATTCAGTGGATTACTCTTGACAAAAACGTGAGCAATATGCAATTGTAGTGTAGAAATTTCGAGCAACAATGACGCCGGCTTATAGATGTACTTATTCTTACAAAATATCGATACGTTGAATATATCGATAGGCCGCTCACGACCTTTAAATACGCCAAGTTCATGGTTGATTCAAAAATATAAATAGTTGCAATTTTGCTATAACGGCCTAAGCGATAACAGTTTATATGACATTATTGCAATATAGCTATATATATATATTCAAATATATATAGATAGAGTTTTCTTTCCAGAGGTCTAGTATTCATTGCTGACAACTCTGATCATTACGGTGCTTTTCCAGTTAGTTTCATTTGTGTGTGTCGTGTGCGAATTGTGTGATTTTGTAAAAATAAAAATAGTTGAATAAATCATGAGTCTGGAAGATGAAAGTTTTCCCGCCGACGAATTATATGATACGCTGAACGCCCGACAAAGCAGCGTCGACCAATGCCTGCAACGACAATACAGCTTCTTTCTGAACCACGACGAGGCTGATAATTTTGAGCGCGGCGCGTCGCCATTTTTAAATAGCTCGGAGAACACGTGCGCCAGCGATCCCGTGGGACTCGACCACGAGGACACCAAACATGGTAAGCCAAAAATAAAAATAAGAAATTTTGATAATGCCATCCGTTGACGCAGGAAACAAGGTTGATGATGAGTGTGAGGGGGAGCAAGGTGCCTCGACGCATCCAAAGTTGGGCAGTGGGCGGAGTAGCAAAGCCGTGTCCTATCAGGACATACATACAGCATACACGAAGCGGCGCTACAAGCACGTGACCAGCAAGGTGCGCAAATACATTGCGGATATAGATGAGCAGACAGCGAAGCAGCGTCTCAATCCATCAAGCACATTTCAACGACATCGCTCCATGCCCGAATCGCTGACACAGGTCAAGCTAAACGACGACGAATCGATGTCAACGGCGCACAGCAGCGAGGCGGATACAAATACACGCGACGAGAGCTACGAACGCCTCAGTAACGAGAAGGACACTCTGCAGATGTACAACGATTTTTTGGAGGCACGCCTCAACAAGAAGTCCAATGATCATATCCTTTTGCGTCGCAACTTTGAAGAGGTACGCACCGAACTTAGCGATTGCAAAGAGAAACTCAAGCGTCAATCAGCCGACAAGCTTGCCGTGGCAAATGATGGCCGTTCTTTCTTGCCAACCATATACCACCAGCCAAGCAGGCCGTGCGTGGCCAAGGCTACGCAAACCGACAAACCGCAAACAGACAGCAGGGCCGTTTTGCATACCTTGCACATTTTTCGCTTCTCCGATATGTCGGAAGTGCCACCAATTACGACGAGCGCAACTGCTCAGCCACATCCGAATTGTAATTTGACTGACATCACGTTGGACAGCAGCGTTGGTTCCATTGAATTACCGGCGGTCCGCAGGCTTCACTTGCAGGATTTCATTAACGGCGGCTCCCAGATGGAGGCTAACCCAATTGGTAAGTGATATGATTAGTATATAAAATACATACAATATCTATATTTTTGGATTTCAATATATATTTGCTTATATGCATATTGCATTTTCATTGTTAAAAAAAACACACATTATTTAATTAACCTAAATCAAAGAACGGCATATCAGATCTGAATCTTGTTTTATTTGTAAAAACTGAATAATATGATTGATGTATAATCTCTTATTTTTGTTATGCAGCAAGCAACGATGTCGTTGATTTTGACGTGAACTTGCCACCAACCAGTTACAATCGTCGCATCACAACAACCACTAACAACTGGACCATGAGCGATCCGAGCAGCAATGACTCCGCCATTGACATTGATCAACACGGTACCAGCTGCTGCACCAGCACCCATAGCGAAATTAACGGGCTGCGTGCCCACCGAAGGCTGAAGTCGCGCGCTTCTCGCATGTTTCAACGTCTATTTGGGCCGTGTGCCCGTTGCGATGATCCAAAACAGGCATTGGATGGCAGTGCCGATGGCAATTATATGCTTATGATTCGTCCGACAAACAATCATTTGCTTTAATTTCTCTCATTTATAATATTTATTACACCGTAAAGTTTTTACGCGGTCGATTTCAAAATTTGCGTTCGTTTTTTTAACCTTTCCAAGTGCTGTAAACAAATTTGTTGTTTTATATTTAAGTCAGTTTTGTAAGTATTTATGGAATTTGTGTATGCCATGTATTCAAAATATAGATAGGCTATCGTTAAAGTTGTATTCAGTATTTGTAATATTTATAACGCCGTTCAAATTTAACGCTGGCGTTTTAAAAATGTTCCGTTGATTTATAACCCATCCAATTATATGTTTGTCAGTTTTGTAATTTTATATAAATTTATGCATGCCAATTAAAAATGTGGATTTTCATTATTAATATTGTGCCATAAAATTTTGGATTATTTGCAATAATGAATATAAGTTTAAATTATGGGTAATCGATATGCAATGCGAGGTGGTAAGCCGATATGCTAACGATATGCAACATTGCAGTCAGCTGGTCAGCGTTTATCGCTGGCCGATAAGCTCGAAGTGTCTGATTATATTCGTCAAATAAATGAAAGAGTAAGTGGAGAATATCGTATGGGGGCGCACATTATTCGATAATACGGCAAGTGGTGCAGAGAGGTAAGTGTTCCCGCTGTTCATATTCGCCAAACATCGTGCGTGATTATATATACGTCACACTATATGCGGTTGGCAGCGGGAGCGTCAGCAGAATACGCGACAGAATTTGTTAGATTTAGAATCGAGTAAAAAAGTAAACGGTTCGAAAAACTCAGTTAAATTACAGGACTCAACCATCTCGTTTGGCTGACGTGAAAAGAGAAAAAAATATTTTTTTTTGTGTTCAATATTTTAATGGGTGTTTTAAGTGCATTCGCACTGTAGGGCAGAAAAAAACAGCAAAAAAAAGGAAAAAGAAAAGCTGTGCGTCAATTGAAAGCGGACAACGGCAGCAAAATTTCCCACTCGATACGCTCCCCTACACATCGACAAACATAACCAGATCCACAACCATCTCAGGCCGATGGTGGCATTGGTAACACCAACGACGTCTGGACAATGGAGAAACGCATCAATTCGGGCTACGGCTGCTACGACTACGACAACGAGTACAGCAGCAGCAGCAGAAGCACCACGGCTTTACTCGCTGCACCGCCACCAGGAACTGCAGCAGCAGCTGCTGCCACAACTCTCAAACTCTCACTTGCAACGCGGATAAGCTGCAGCGGCAGTGGCAACAAACTGCAAACAGCAACAGCAATCGGCGGCAACTCTAGTCCTAAATTGGCAGCCACATTTCAGGGCATGAGTGTCAATGTGTCAATGCCGCCAACATATACAACATTTTCACCTCGCATCAACAAACAACAACAACTACAAGCAGTACCAACAACAACAACATTTAATCATAAACAGCAGCATAGTCACATCAGCAACACCAACAATGCCAACAGGCTCCAGAAACAGACGCCAGCAGCGACGCTCGAACAACATGCGTTGGGCAACAGCAGCAGCAGGACGAAGCCGCGCAACAAAAGCGAAGGTAAACGGCAGGTCACCATTTTGTTTTCTTTTCAATTTGTTTTTCAATACACGTATGCATGTGTGCATATCTACACATACGTACATATGATTCTTTTGCTACGGCAGCACTGTCCCTCTGTCTGTCGCTTTGAAATCTATTTTTGTGCACAACTTTCGTTTGCCACTTGGAGAAAAATTAATTTTGTACACACAAAACAGAAAGATACAAATATGTACCACATACGGTAAAAAAGTACAATGTTTAGATATAAGGATAACGTAAACGATAGAATATAAAAAAGAAACGTTAAATTACCCTTAGCAGAAAGTTGAAAAGAAGCAAGGAGTGGGTGGCCGGGCACAGGGGTCAGTTAAGTTGAGAGCGGCCATGTTTTACTAACACCGCATATATATATATATATATTACAGAGGCCATCAGCGATTTGCTGCAACGCATACCGGACATTGGACAGATATTCGATGTGCAGAGTCGGATTGGTAACGGTACATTTAGCACCGTGCTGCTGGCAACGCTGAAGCGCGAGGCACAACTGCCGGAAGGAATGCGGCGCAAGTTTGCGATCAAACATCATATACCCACCAGTCACCCTGATCGCATTATGAAAGAGCTGCAATGCATGACAGATATGGGGTATGTAGTAAGATCTATCTATCAATTATCAATATGTCATCAGCGGTGTTCACTCTGCACTCGACTCTAAAGCGACTCCAAACCAAACCAAAATTTCGTAGTCTTTGTTTTCTATCTTTTTTCTTAATTTATTATTTTTGTTTAGAGCGTCACGAGCGACGTCAGCCAAAGCTACACACATGCATACATACATATGCACATATATATATATAGATGCCTATTTACATACGTCATTGCAAGTTATTTAAGTAGCGGATAGCGTTGTTATTGCCATTGGCCCAGCGTTTATTGCACTTTCACACATTCACGTGCACTCTGCTCTCTTTCTCGCTCGCTAGCCAAACTTGTAATGTTTGTTTACAAATCATTTGCAAAAGTATATATCTATATATTTAGTGTAACGTAAGAGCAATATAATGAATATATAAGTATTTATTAGGATGTGCGCAAAAAGTTTAGTTTTGTATGCATATCCTTCAAATGTATAATCCCTGAATAATTATCGATTATACGCCTTATACGCACATTGTGCTTGTTATCGATAGTCTGTGTGCTGCTTGCCTGATATTAGAGTTAGTGGCCAATTCTCACACAAACGTATATATCTGAATGACTATCCGATGACGTAGAAGAACCGTTAAATACCACTTTGAACTACCTTGAGCAAGGTTATCAGCAACAAAGAACGGCTAACCCAAATACCAATTACCAATTGGCTGCCAGCTATCTTGGATTCCCTCAACCATATACCTCTCTCACTCTTTCTCCTTCCACTCACACACTCATAAAAATAATAACAATGATAGCCGGCCGGTCTGTCTGTCTCTCTGTCTGTGTATGCCAGTGAACTGAAGTCTTTGCTCTCTCTCACTCTACCTCTCTCTCGCTCGCTCTTTGCGTACATCTATTCATCCATATATATATATATATATATATATGTATAAATCGTGCTCCATTCCGTTGCCATTCAATTTGCGCAAATTCTGTTGCCCAGTTGCGTCACAGCGATAATAATTACATTTGACACGGGGATACGGATTGGGTCGTGCGCAGTTGTGTTGCCTCTATAGGGGAAGATGGGTGGGGTGGAGTGTTCTAAGGGGGAGTTGGGGGTGGTATGTAGGTATCTATGTGAAATAATCACTACTATGACGTCGGTGCTTCGCCAGTCGCTGTGAGCGCTCTGGACATCCTCCCACTTAAATTGTAGTAGGCAGAATTACCTCATCTCAACCATCTATATTTCTATATATATCTATGTATATATTTATATATATATGTATAGATATATATTTATTTATTTATATTGCTTTTATGGCTGTGGTAAGTTTTTGCTAGAATTATGACGTTAACGACAAAATGTTGCTGACTAATTTGAGAGCCTTATGTGGGCAAGCATAATTGGAAAGATATCTCGAAATAATGATGTAAAAATAAGTAAATTTGGTAAGAATACGAGTTTGACTGGGATGAAGCATGCTTATTTAATGATACATACGTCATGATGGATTTCATGTTGACTTTTTGTCCCTGCTTGATTTGCTGACTGGCAGCACTTTTCAGAATCATTATGTTACAGTTTCCACATTTTAAATTTATGCACATTTTGACTTATCTAGTTTACAATTCTTGATTCGTTGCAGCGGCACCAACAACGTGGTTGGCATTCACTGCTGTTTGCGCTATGAGGCATCGGCGGCTTTTGTGATGCCCTACATGCCGCACGACCGTTTCCATGATTTCTATACGAAAATGGATGTGCAGGAGATTCGTTTGTACATGCAAAATCTACTCCAGGCGCTGCGACATGTCCACAAGTTCAATGTCATTCATCGGGACGTAAAGCCCAGCAATTTTCTGTACAATCGCCGACAGGGTCAGTTTCTGCTCGTCGACTTTGGTCTCGCACAGCATGTCAACGTCTCCCAGCAGCAACAGCTTCAGCTCCAGCTGCATCAGCAACATCAGCAACAACAGCAGCCAGCATTGCGTGCCGGTGTCAGTGTCAGGGCTATGTTGAGCAACAGCAGCAAGCGGCCAAGGGAACGCGAAGTGAACGCAACTGAGCAGCTCCAACTGGCGACGACGACGATGGAGGCAACTCTTGGTGGTGCCGTCAAGCGGATGCGGCTCATCGATGATCAGGCGAGCAACTGGAACAAGATGCCGCTCAAACCGGTCAATTCTGCCATTGCTGCGCAAACTGCCAAGCAGCATCAGCAGCCGGCGCCTAACGAAGTTGCTACTGCTGTTTCGGCTAATCAGGCGATGGGTAATCAGCTGCAGATGCCATCACAGCTGCCCAGCAGCACACAGCAACCAGAACAGAGTGCACCATCCGTTAGCAAATACAACACAAATCGCATAGCTGGCGGTGCGAGTGCTGCTGCTGCTGCTGCTGGTGGTGCCCAGAGCAGTTCGAAATGCTTTTGCTTTGCCAATACGACCGTTTGCCTCAACTGTCTGATGAAGAAGGAGGTGCATGCATCGCGAGCGGGCACACCAGGCTATCGGCCGCCGGAGGTGCTGCTCAAATATACGGATCAGACGACCTCTGTTGATGTGTGGGCGGCGGGCGTCATTTTTCTATCGATACTCTCGTCGGTGTATCCGTTCTTTAAGGCGCCCAATGATTTTGTGGCGCTGGCCGAGATTGTGACCATCTTTGGTGATCGAGCCATACGAAATACGGCCCTCGCCTTGGAGCGCATGGTGACGCTCAGCCAGCGCTCGAAGCCATTGAATTTGCGTAACTTGTGCCTGCGATTCCGGCATCGGCTCGTCTTTAGCGATCAGCGGATGGTGCGCAAATATCAATCGGCCGATGGACGCATCCATATGTGCAAGAACTGTGATCAATACTCCTTCAATTGCCTGTGCGAGGATACCTTGTACGTGACAGAGCCACTCGATCCCTACGAATGCTTTCCGGAGAGTGCCTACGATCTGCTCGGTCGACTGCTCGAGATCAATCCACATAAGCGCATCAGCGCGGAGGCGGCTCTCAATCATCCATTCTTCACGCAACAGCATGCAAGCATCATCAACACCACTACCAACAACACCACCACCACAACCACCACCGCCAACAGCAACACTGCGCCCAAAGTGGGACGCCAAAATGTCCCACTGAGGCAAATGACGCGCAGGCGCGCCACCAAAGCAGAACTACAGGCAAATGGAGGAGTATCTGGGCACCAATCTGCTGCAGATGCAAATGGAACTATGGAGCAGCTGCATCCAAATCTAAACAAATTGTGAAAACTAGTCGAAACACTTTTTACAACCGATAGAATTAAAATTTAAGTTTTTTTTTTGCTCCAGTGTCAAGCTTAGTATATTTAATATGTACATATGTACACACCGCACACACACCATCACCATTGGCATCGTCATGAACACTGCCCAGTTATCATCTAGCAGGCACATGCATATCTTTACTAAGGATTAGAAGGGATCATAAAGCCGAAAACTCAAATTGCCGCAATCGGACGTAACTACTTACAAAAAAATTAAGAAAAAAGTATAAGAACTATTTGTACATTTAAAGAATGTTTTATATACAATAAGCAAAGAAGGGTACATGAAAAGAGAAACAAATCAAATGAAAAACAACATACCTCATATTTGTTTTGAGCGCTCATTATTATACTCAAAATCGAAAATCCAAATCGGATTCGATTGGTTTTTGATAAAAACCCCACTATATGTACACCAAAAATTCATTATAAAGTTTATAAATATATACAAACACACACACACATATATATATATATATATATATATATATATAGATATATATAATATACACATAAACTTGTTTGGTTTTTTTTGAGGACAGCGTCAAATGATTTATGATGAATTTAGTTGGTACACGTTGAAAACATGGAATAGCTTCTAGGTCAGTCCAGAAAAGATCTGCCAATCCCCAATTCCAATGTAATCCAAAATTACCTACAAGCCAAATAATTTCCTTTGTTAGTCCCACAAAAAAATCTGTGATTTCTGATATTACAAATATATAATTTGTTTTTAGATGTACAAGAGTTCCCGTAAGGATAAAAAAAAAATGTGATAAGAAATTTATTAATAATTAAACTGTAAGATTTAGGTCTGTATTTTTGCTGATGTTGTGGCCTTTTCTGTGTCCTTGTCTTCCACTTTGATCCGTTTGCCCGCCTTGACCTCATCCTTGCTCGGCTGTGTCTCGATGACTCGCTTCTTGGCCTTCTGGTAGCTACCGCGACCAACTGCCCGTTCAGACTCCTCGATGCTGTACGGCTCCAACTCGAGAGCCTTGAGACGGCGCTTGTGGACCTTGGTGTGGAAATGTGACTGCATCGCAGTGTCATTGATAAAGTACTTGGCACAATGTACACAATAGAATTGCGCAAATCCCGGCTTGTCCAGATCCACGTTCTGATTGATTAGCTCGGCGCTCCGAGTTTGCATATCTTCATCGATCTGATCCAGATCCCGGCGACGATTCCGCACACGCCAACGCCGCTGCAGATGCGTGTCGCCATAGTGCATCTTCTTGCGCTTCTGTACCATACCCATCCTGATGCGCTTTTGATATTACCTCTGTCTTGGCTGAAAGGAAATTTGCTGCCGATTTGCTTGGAGCTGGCGCTGCACTTTGCACGTGTTTATTTATTGTTTTGTTTTGAATCCACGTAGCAGCAAGTGCCAAAAATTAATATGCTAATATGAAAGAGATGCATTCGATCAGTATAAGAAACTAGCAATCATCAATAATAATATTTACATGCTTGTTCAGAAATTATTTTACTCAGTTTATTGCGCAGTGAATGCTAATGTTTATTAAACTAAATTTTATAGGTGCACACTGTTGTTGCGGCTGCAGAGCGTGCAATGTGTACACACTAAACACGATACTTCAGGCAGTTGTGTGTGCACACTTCCCAGCCGATAATTTTACAATTTATTTTTTTTATTTTTACTATTTGCAATTACTAGAACATAATATTGTCAAATTCACTTATATTGGCCAAAAGGTGAGCTTTTTTAATGATACATTTATGCATATACATATACATTATGGATATGCATAAATGAATAAATACTCGATAGCATAATAATCGATTTATATGGCTAATAAGCACAATAATCGTAGTGGCTGTGGTACCATGGCGAAGCTGTCATTTTAATTGTGCGAACAAGTTGTCTGCGAGCGGACGTTTGCTTAGCTTCGATTTCAATACGGCGGAATCAAGTAAATAGCAGTATTATAAAATAAACAGTTGCTTAACTTTGTTGCGATAGTGCAACAATGTAGCTCATAAGTCTGCAACACCCATATGCAAATTAAAATTTGCTTAATATGTGATTAAATAACGTAGCGCCATTGCCGATTTTCCTCCATTTTTTTTCTTTGCATTTTTTTTTTGAGTGAAGTGGATAAAATGAACATAGTGTTTTAGTGGAAACTGTGAACTGTCAACATTAAACAAGATTTTATTGGACGACGAACCACCTGCAAACATACGTCATTTCGTCGTCTGTTTTATATTGGGCATTTTTGCCGTTATGAACAGCTGTGCTTATGCATCAAAATGTGCCTGGTACAAAGCGACAAACGACGGATGTTGTTGTTCTTGTTTATCTCACTACGCGTAAAGTAACTTTGTGTGCGCCTGCAGCGAGCGTGCTCATTACAGTTTGTCAAAATCAAAAGAGAGAGAAAATGAAGAAAATGAAGAAAATGAAGAAAATGAAGATTAAAAATTATTTCGCTTATTCACACCATTGATTTCTGTTTCAGCATTGCGCACATTCGTTTTGGGTATATATAAATATATTGATATATACCGGCTTATCGATTTGCAGTATTTGTATTTCCAGTCGCAACGTCAAGTGCAGTAAGTACACTAATAATGGTAGCTGTAGTTGCTTCTGTTCTTTCTATATAACACTTAAAAGTTGACATGCATCGGCTAACGAGTCGAGCGGCGAACACAAGTCAATGTCTTACTTGACTTCTTTGCATTTAAATAATAGCGGAAATATCAGCAATATTGCAATATTTTGGGACTGATGTGTAAAGTTTCACAAAGTTGAGTGTCTTAACTGTTGATCAATTTTACGTACCGCTGTTTGTCTCCCAGCAACAGATTTTTTGTAATCAACTTTTTTGTTTGCTTAGTGCATTTATACATTTACATCGTCAAGTGTGTGTGCATATATGTGTGTGTGTTGGTATTTAAATCTGTTTTGCTTTGTGATCGATTTTGCATTTAGATCGAGTTGCTCAATTTTTGTAATTGTCTCGAAACTTGAATGCAGCACGCATTCTGACGCAACAGACACATTAACACACACACGTGCAGACAAAAGCTTGCATCGTTTTGTCTTTACAAATGTATGAACGCACCGGCAAATCCGTGCACCAATCAGAATCTCCCACTGCCAGCGGTCTGCAAGAGAGTAACTTTTTTTTCTCTCTCCCTCTCTCGTTCTTTGCTCAGTGTTGCTCAAGCATATAAGAAAATTCACAATAGAGTAATAGTACATTATAAATTCGAACATAAAGAGGGTTATTTTATATATTTTGAGTATTAATGAATAATCTTACATTTCTTAGGCATATGCAAATCTATTTCTTTCTTTTCACAATCAAAGAATATGCATATTTATATATATATATATATTCTTTGATATATATATACACACACTGTCCACAGATATAACATTTAGTGCCAAGCTGCTAGTGCCTGTTAATTAATCCAGCTAAAAGCGAAAGTCATTTTTGCTTACACACCTAAAACAGAAAAAATGTTTTTTTCAGTTCATTTAGCGCATTGCAAAGAAGCAAAGAAAGCTTAAGCCAAAAATCAAAAATCAAAAACTAAATGGCAGTTAACAAGTCGAAATTCGTAATTCGGCTGATCTTTGATCTTGTCTCTCATGGCGATTGTTGCCAAATGCGAAATCAAATTTACCGATTCATATATAACAATGAAAAAGCAATCAGCAGTATTTGTCTATGCAGTGTATGTATGTAGTTTGTTTATGTATTATTTTTTTATTTAGATTGTGATGTTTTAGTATTTATGTTAAATGTTGCATCTTGTTTGTGTCCCACTCTATTTAATCATAATTTTTTTTTTTAACAAAAACAAAATAATAAGAATTATGCGTAAGGGCGACGTCATGTGGCCATTCGAAGAAAATACCAAAGCTGCTGCTGCCGAGTTTAGAGCCGAAGATTGTATTTCTGCTGCGACTGCCCAGATTATAGCCCAAGAAATTCTTGATATTGAACAGCTGACGCAACCTATGGACTTACAGATAATGAATTCTCTGCTCGCCAGTGGCACAAGCGGCTCACCACAAACGGATCCGCCAGTGCAGGAGGAGTTCGAAGCAAATACCACAATTAATGCGGCTGCCGAGTATATAGCCGAAGATGTTATTGATTTCGAACATCTGACGGAACCGTTGGACATAAATATGGAGAATTCTCTGCTCGCCAGTGGCACAAGCGGCTCACCACAAACGGATCCGCCAGTGCAGGAGGAATTCGAAGCAAATACCACAATTAATGCGGCTGCCGAGTATATAGCCGAAGATGTTATTGATTTCGAACATCTGACGGAACCGTTGGGCATAAATATGGAGAATTCTCTGCTCGCCAGTGGCACAAGCGGCTCACCACAAACGGATCCGCCAGTGCAGGAGGAATTCGAAGCAAATACCAAAAATGCTGCTGCTGCCGAGTATATAGTCGAAAATATCATTTCTGCTCCGTCTGCCGAGTATATAGCCGAAGATGTTATGGATGTTGAACAGCTGACGGAACCGTTGGACATAAATATGGAGAATTCTCTGCTCGCCAGTGGCACAAGCGGCTCACCACAAACGGATCCGCCAGTGCAGGAGGAATTCGAAGCAAATACCAAAAATGCTGCTGCTGCCGAGTATATAGTCGAAAATATCATTTCTGCTCCGTCTGCCGAGTATATAGCCGAACATGTTATGGATGTTGAAAAGCTGACGGAACCGTTGGACATAAATATGGAGAATTCTCTGCTCGCCAGTGGCACAAGCGGCTCACCACAAACGGATCCGCCAGTGCAGGAGGAATTCGAAGCAAATACCAAAAATGCTGCTGCTGCCGAGTATATAGTCGAAAATATCATTTCTGCTCCGTCTGCCGAGTATATAGCCGAAGATGTTATGGATGTTGAAAAGCTGACGGAACCGTTGGACATAAATATGGAGAATTCTCTGCTCGCCAGTGGCACAAGCGGCTCACCACAAACGGATCCGCCAGTGCAGGAGGAATTCGAAGCAAATACCAAAAATGCTGCTGCTGCCGAGTATATAGTCGAAAATATCATTTCTGCTCCGTCTGCCGAGTATATAGCCGAAGATGTTATGGATGTTGAACAGCTGACGGAACCGTTGGACATAAATATGGAGAATTCTCTGCTCGCCAGTGGCACAAGCGGCTCACCACAAACGGATCCGCCAGTGCAGGAGGAATTCGAAGCAAATACCAAAAATGCTGCTGCTGCCGAGTATATAGTCGAAAATATCATTTCTGCTCCGTCTGCCGAGTATATAGCCGAAGATGTTATGGATGTTGAAAAGCTGACGGAACCGTTGGACATAAATATGGAGAATTCTCTGCTCGCCAGTGGCACAAGCGACCCACCACAAAAGGAACTGCCAGTGCAGGAGCATTTCGAAGCAAATACCAAAAATGCTGCGGCTGCCGAGTATATAGCCGAAGATATTATTGATTTAGAACAGCCGACGAAACCGTTGGACAACAAGATAAACAATTCTCTGCTCGCCAGTGGCATAAGCGGCTCACCACAAGAACTACTGCCACTGCAGGAGGCGCCCAACAAGCAATCCGAAGCAAATAACAAAATTGCTCCGTCTGCCGAGTATATAGCCAAAGATATTCAATTTACAATGCTGACAAAACCGGCGGACCTACTGACAAATACTTCTCTGGTCACCGTCGAAATTGCGTTACTGATGGAGATGCCGCCCTCAATGCCCCGGGATGATGTCCACCGTCTGATGTTCCATCCCAATTCAATGACACTGGTTATGACGAATCGTAACCAGCCAATTGGCTGTATTTGTTTTATATCCTTTCGCAGCCAGGGATTCATTGAGATTGTCTTGAGTATGATTGTGACTACGGAACAGCTCAAGGGCTGCAACGATCGTATGATGGGTCGCATGAAGGACTTTGTTCGCAGCCAGGGACTGCGGCATCTGCTCACCTATGCCGATACAACTGCAAGACGTTTTTTTCACGAGCACGGCTTCTCCACAGACATTAAACTCGCTGACACCACCTACAAGAAATACATTCAGCCAGCTCCCGGTGGGACCGTTCTCATGCACTGCGATCTGTACGGTTTCAACGGTCCCAAATCGATACCAACCACATCGCAAGCCTATAAGGAAAAGGAGAATATTGCTAACTTCAATTCCGATACCCGGAATATGGACGCCGTATTAAAATCGATCATGGCCCACGAATCCGCCTGGCCCTTCCAAGCACCAGTGAGTGCCGCGGAGGTGCCCGACTATTATGTGTACACTAAAAAGCCCATGGATCTGCAGACGATGCAAGTGCGCCTGGAGCGCGGTTATTACCAAACACGTCAACTCTTCATAGCTGACATGTCTCGCATCTTCACCAATTGTTACGCATATAATGCTCAGAGAACCGTCTACTATCGTTGCGCCAGAGAGCTCGAGGCTTATTTCCGTCGCCAATTGAAGAAATATGATCTGATACGACACGAAATGTATTGAAATTAATGTATATTAATTGTATCAGAATCTCAATTCAATTAGGAACATTTCCTATGTGTATCTTTAAGTATAACAAAAATAATATTGCAATTGCAAACCACTTTCAGTTTTAATTATGAGCTAAAACAAAACAGAAATATATACGTATGTATTTAGTCAAAGATAGGAAATATTTGGATTGCTTGAGTTGTTGTTGCTGCAACTTTTCTTTTTTAGTGGCTTGAACGGGGCAAGCCATAAAGCCATAAGCCACCTCCAAGCCAACCCATTCAAGCCAGCCAGTTAGACCAGTTAAGATAACTTTGCCAACACCACAGACGTCAAGGTTAACAAGGTGGTGGCTATTTGGACGCGCTTTTCAAACACAGAATGAATTCGACTGACTTTGAACAGTTCTAAATTATGCTTAACTAGAGAACTATTTGATCCAATCTAAGGATGGTCTTATCTTGTATTTTTTTATAACTTATGAATTTCCCATAACTTTAGCTAGACGTAGCCAAAAAAAAAAAGAAAGATTATTATAATATAAAAAGAAACCCTCAAACTGCTGTTTTTTGCGGTTTACTTGTGTTAGACCTTTGGCTGGCTTATTTAGTACAATATATGGCTGGCTTATATAGTACATATAATTATATTAAACTGATTTTGAATGGGTTTTTTTCAAACCACGAAATTGCGGTTGTTGCTCGTTGTTTGCTGCTTGTTGCTGCAACGCGTTCCATTCGGAACTTGTTTAACTTGTCTAATTAATGCCCGGATACGAACTCTTATGTGGCATCTATCAACGAAGTCGGGTTTTTTTTTTTTTTTTTGTCTTCTGCGATTTGCGCGAAATGAAATATTGCAGTTAAGATCAAACATCATTCTTTAGCTACAAACGAAGAGAGAGAGAGAGAATGAGGTTTAAAAAGAGATAATGAGAGAGTGTGGAAAGAGTGTGTGTATGGAGCGGTGGGGGCGGGGGGACTGCAATCGTACAAATGGTTTTTGCAATCGTTGATTATAATACAAGAGAAAAAAATAGTATTACTTATCTGCGATTGTATAAATCAACAACAACAATAACTAAGGCAAATGCTAGATGTGCATATATATTCCATATATATGTATATAAGTAAATAGATGAGACTTGCTGGTAAGTTCCCATGTCCAATTTTACGAGTTTTGAATATGATTATACACAATTGAATATGTATATGGGTGTGCACAAGGTACCCCCTATTCGTATAGTCGTATTTATTGCGCAGATTGCATGTAGTCCCCCTTCCCACATTGTTTCATACAAAAACAAAAACAAAAACAAAACAAAAAACCGCAAACACACAAAAGCCCCTAATGCACCTTATCACATATTACTTTGTCAGCAATTCAGATATGATATGTGTGTGTGTGTGTGTCTAAATACAAATAAAAGCCTTAATTCAAAATTCACTCGTTGGCTTCAGTTTAAATTTTGTGTATTTTGCGGTAAGCCAACAAGTGATAAAGTTCAATATGTTATTCTTATATGTAATTTTAAGTTGATAATGCTCAAGTTGACGCCTAACTCGCAATAGTCGAACAAGTGCTCCGAAAACGGAACAACTCTTCCAGTAATTGCTATAAGTAATAAATATTAAAATTTATTTAATTATCAAGTACATAGAACAAATTTAAACATGGCGAAAAAGAAAAAAAAATCGAGCAAAAGAATTTTGCCTAACTTAACTTAAATCGATAAACGATTTAATTGTTAAGTTAGGTTGAGACTTGATGTTGGATGCCATTTCGCATCTCCATCACCTCCCCAGCTGGCAAATTACGTTGAGGAATTTAATTTAATTTGAGCAACAGCCACAGGCAGGAATGTTAAGACAATGGGCAAATGGCATTGCTCATTTTCTTAACTCTCTAAGCTGTTGGTTAGCCACGCGGGGGGTAAGGTGAAAGGTCGCTCCGAAATGAAAGTAAATGTCTTGTGAACTGCGTCATTTTTGAATGTTGTATGTACTTGAGTTGTGTACTTTCTAGTTATTGTTGCTGGTCAGACAATTGACTGGAAACAACGGCAAGTTAAAAAATAAATCAGAAACTCGAAAAAATCCAGATTTGAATGTGTTATATTTTCCATTATTATTTTTGTTTTTTATTCTGTTAATTCTTTGTTCACGGAACTTTCACCACGTATAAGGTAATATAAAAGCGGTGCCAGATCGCTGTGGAGAGAAGTAAAGAAGAAGAAACACAAAATGGACGCACATGCACATCACAGCGTACCCAGTGTTGGTGTTGGTGAGTACAATAACGGTAGTTGCCACATATGCGAATAGTTCGTTAATAGTTCCATGAACGGAACTGGAACGTCTGCAAAGCATAAAATATTTTAAATTACTTATAATTTAACTTGTAAATAAATTCAAAAATGCTTTGGATCAGAACTAATAGACCATTCCATGCATGGGCACGATCATGCCGGCATGCATCACGATCACGCTCACATGGCTCAACTGGATTCGACAACGCTCAGTCCGCCTCTGGCGACGCCTCACGATGATTTGGTAATGGGCGGGCATTCGTCGCATCATCATGGCGGCGGGGGCGGCACCGGACACGGCATGGAGCACATGATGTCCATGGCGGTAAGTGCCAGATTCAAATCACAAATTTAAAGATTAAAATATTCGATTTTTTTTCGATAAACGATATAATATACGATCGATTTCAATATCGATTTGGATATTTAATATGATAAGTGGTCTTTTATTGCTGTTTGACAGTTTCACTTTGGCTATGATGAGACAATACTCTTCTCCTGGTGGCACATTGAGACCGTCGCTGGTCTCATTGGCTCCATGATTGCTATCTTTCTGCTGGCGCTACTCTACGAGGGCCTCAAATACTATCGCGAATACCTGTTCTGGAAAACGTACAATTTGCTTGAGTACCGACCGGTGACGGGTCCGCAGAGCAATCCGGAGGCACCACGTGTGCCCTCACCCGCCGCCGCAGCAGGTCCCTCGCCCGTGCAGTGAGTATACATTCTCATTTTTAGTTGTTCAGTTTCTTTTCCTTATTTCTATTTGACTACCTGCCTCTCGTTCTGTGCCTTGTTTTGTCTGCTGTAAATATCAATTCTAATGCTTTTCTACATATATTTTTCTTTCTCTCTCTCTCGTTCGCTATTTTGTTTGCCGTTACCGTTTTACCATTTACCGTTACATAATATTGCCTCGTCTCTTGTGTGTATCATACACTATTCGCCTCTGCGTCATCTGTACTATATCAAAAACTGGCGCGTCATCGTGTAAATTATGCTCATCATTTAATACCTATCAACAAATGTAAAAAAAAAAAAACCAAAAAAAACAAACTTATTTTATAATTATAATTGTTATAATAATCATGAATGACATTCCTTAAAACAAAAAAATCGTGAAATCTTACCGCGCCTGCAAATTGATAACGATAACGATAATAATCTGATCTGATATTGCTTTCGCTCCTCTCCCTCATCTGTATTCGTAAAAAAACAAACACACGCAACCGTTACCCGTTTACTGTTTGCCCTACGCCAACGAAACAAATGTTCATATTCTCAGATACGTTGGCGAAGTTGTGCACAAGCAACCGTAAGTATCCCAAGCGTCAACTAACTCGTAACTCCTATGTATGTATGGATGCCTGTGTATATGTGTGTGTAATTAATGCTCTCTTTCGAGCGTGTGGCATACTTCGTTAGTTGAACGATTGATTTGAAAAAAAACCGCGCTTATGATTAGCGATGATAAATTTGCAACCAATAGCAACTTGTTGTTATCGATTACTTAATTATGAAATCTTAATTATAGACTTAAGTCTGCACTCCTGCGTCACAAGCCTAATTTGCATACTAATTTAATGTTGGAAAAATAATGTAAAAAAAATAAATAAAAAATGTAGGACATAGTATTTATAGAACTTTGTCTAACCCAATAATAATGCACGCGTTAAAGCAAATTTCAGAAATACAATCAATTTGTGATTTTCTGATGTTTCTTATGATCGAAAGCACTACCATGAATTAACTATATAAAATAAACTGTATTCTAACTAGTTTACTAATTATAAAGACAGCCCTATTTTTTTGCAAATGAATTCGATATACACTTATCGATAAGCTTTTGATCCGTTAATCGCAATTAACTTAAGAGCAATCCAAAAAGTAGATTGTTCATAATAATGTTTGTTTGTATATGTATAATTGTAATATCAGTTACGTTTATTTATTTTAATTTTTTAATATTGGGGGTTGATACGAGTGGGGGCTGGGTTACTTGACCTGATCGTTGAACAATCTAATCAAATGTTGAATATTATATTGGCCCTACACTACAGACCCAAGATGCTGTCCATTAACCATCTGTATCAGACCCTACTGCAAGTGCTCCAGGTGACGCTCTCCTTCCTGCTGATGCTGATCTTCATGACATACAACGTGTGGCTCTGTATGATGGTCGTGCTGGGCTCCGGAATCGGTTACTTTCTATTCTGCTGGAAAAAGTCGGTCATTGTGGATGTGACGGAGCATTGTCACTAGCAGCGGACCACGGCCAGTACCAGGACCACAACCACGACCAGAACCACAACCACGACCAGCCACAATCCAGCGACCCACTCCAGCCAGCGATGTCTCATCTCTGATGCTACACCCTGATACGCTGGCGTTCCACCAGCCACAATTTCGGGTTGCAGTCTGATACTTTAATAGTCCACAGCCCTATTTTCTCGAAATGTCTCCCCTCTACACACAAACACGACATACCCAATATATGCATCCATATTAAATACATTTTTAGGTATTACAATTTATACAAAAATATTTTTTTATCCGTGCTGAATGATCGGGCAACGCATTTGCCAGCACTACAACTTTTATAACTGTGAATTTAAAAAAAAAAAATATGCACTTAAAACACAATTCAAAAAAAAAATGAAAAAGTAGCTGCTTTTGGTACTCATTTTTGTTACCAAGCAACTAACTTTAAGGATAAGATAAAAGTGAAAAAGCAATAATTCTTTTAAAATTATATTTTAAAGTTGCCCAGCAAAATATTGTAAAAATTGTAAAAAAAAAAGAAAAAAAAAAGTACTGATAGCAAACAGTGAATCATTTATTATTAGTACTCAATGTAAGTTAGTGAAAATTTTCTCAAGTGCTCAATGCTGATTATTTACTTTTGTTTTTCTCATACTATGTTTTTACAAATTATTTACACATCTTTTTTGTAATTATGCTTATACTTATTATACACAATCAACCTGTTTATAAAATGAAATGTTTGTAAAATATTTTAAAATGTTTTCGAAATATATATATTTGTTTTGTATTCGCTCTTGACCCCTATCCTTCTATGAATTTATGTTATTTAATGATGAAAATTCCGTTTAAATTGATATTGTAAAATCACCGAAATTGTTACAAGCATAGCTATATTTACTTAGACCATTATACATACTTACATATATATATATATATAGAGGACGTATACATGTATATATATATATATATAGAGGACGTATATATGTATATATATATATATAGAGGACGTATATATGTATATATATATATATAGAGGACGTATATATGTATATATATATATATAGAGGACGTATATATGTATATATAGATATATATATATTGTAGATATTAACTAGAAATGAAAATTCAAACAGTAAATGCAAACATCAAACTTATACTTATACATATTATCTATACAAGCAAAGAAAAGATTACAATAAATATACACAATCGCTAAAGACAAAATGAACAACTTTTCTTGGTTTTATTTTTCGTTTTCAAATTGGAAGGAAAACTTCTTTTAGTTTTCGTAAATCGGCTTAGCAAGCTGTTTTCATCCTCTACAAAAAGTTACTTTTTATTACTTTCAAATTGGGCTACCTTCGTAAACCTCATACATTAAATGCTGTTTGAGAGAAATTGTACGAAACGTTTGGATCATTTAATATTAATATCTGAAACAAAAAAATAATCGAAAATATAAAACAATATATATTTTTTCTTCTGCTGAAACAGGATTCATTATGCTGGGTATTGAATAAATAGTCTCGATTCATATGGATCCAAAGTCTGGTCCCTGTTTGAAATGAGCTTGACAATGCGGATAATAAAGAATTGCTAAGTTTACTCTCTCAGCTCTCCGAACTTACTGCAAAGTTTAAATGGTTTTTTTTGTATCTCAGTTTAGCCTCAACGTTTAGCTGCGAGAACCATTACCCTGAATAAGTAGATGTCCTCCATGATCATGAATAACATTCCTTAAAACAAAAAAATCGTGAAATCTTACCGCGCCTGCAAATTGATAACGATAACGATAATAATCTGATCTGATATTGCTTTCGCTCCTCTCCCTCATCTGTATTCGTAAAAAAACAAACACACGCAACCGTTACCCGTTTACTGTTTGCCCTACGCCAACGAAACAAATGTTCATATTCTCAGATACGTTGGCGAAGTTGTGCACAAGCAACCGTAAGTATCCCAAGCGTCAACTAACTCGTAACTCCTATGTATGTATGGATGCCTGTGTATATGTGTGTGTAATTAATGCTCTCTTTCGAGCGTGTGGCATACTTCGTTAGTTGAACGATTGATTTGAAAAAAAAACCGCGCTTATGATTAGCGATGATAAATTTGCAACCAATAGCAACTTGTTGTTATCGATTACTTAATTATGAAATCTTAATTATAGACTTAAGTTTGCACTCCTGCGTCACAAGCCTAATTTGCATACTAATTTAATGTTGGAAAAATAATGTAAAAAAAATAAATAAAAAATGTAGGACATAGTATTTATAGAACTTTGTCTAACCCAATAATAATGCACGCGTTAAAGCAAATTTCAGAAATACAATCAATTTGTGATTTTCTGATGTTTCTTATGATCGAAAGCACTACCATGAATTAACTATATAAAATAAACTGTATTCTAACTAGTTTACTAATTATAAAGACAGCCCTATTTTTTTGCAAATGAATTCGATATACACTTATCGATAAGCTTTTGATCCGTTAATCGCAATTAACTTAAGAGCAATCCAAAAAGTAGATTGTTCATAATAATGTTTGTTTGTATATGTATAATTGTAATATCAGTTACGTTTATTTATTTTAATTTTTTAATATTGGGGGTTGATACGAGTGGGGGCTGGGTTACTTGACCTGATCGTTGAACAATCTAATCAAATGTTGAATATTATATTGGCCCTACACTACAGACCCAAGATGCTGTCCATTAACCATCTGTATCAGACCCTACTGCAAGTGCTCCAGGTGACGCTCTCCTTCCTGCTGATGCTGATCTTCATGACATACAACGTGTGGCTCTGTATGATGGTCGTGCTGGGCTCCGGAATCGGTTACTTTCTATTCTGCTGGAAAAAGTCGGTCATTGTGGATGTGACGGAGCATTGTCACTAGCAGCGGACCACGGCCAGTACCAGGACCACAACCACGACCAGAACCACAACCACGACCAGCCACAATCCAGCGACCCACTCCAGCCAGCGATGTCTCATCTCTGATGCTACACCCTGATACGCTGGCGTTCCACCAGCCACAATTTCGGGTTGCAGTCTGATACTTTAATAGTCCACAGCCCTATTTTCTCGAAATGTCTCCCCTCTACACACAAACACGACATACCCAATATATGCATCCATATTAAATACATTTTTAGGTATTACAATTTATACAAAAATATTTTTTTATCCGTGCTGAATGATCGGGCAACGCATTTGCCAGCACTACAACTTTTATAACTGTGAATTTAAAAAAAAAAAATATGCACTTAAAACACAATTCAAAAAAAAAATGAAAAAGTAGCTGCTTTTGGTACTCATTTTTGTTACCAAGCAACTAACTTTAAGGATAAGATAAAAGTGAAAAAGCAATAATTCTTTTAAAATTATATTTTAAAGTTGCCCAGCAAAATATTGTAAAAATTGTAAAAAAAAAGAAAAAAAAAAGTACTGATAGCAAACAGTGAATCATTTATTATTAGTACTCAATGTAAGTTAGTGAAAATTTTCTCAAGTGCTCAATGCTGATTATTTACTTTTGTTTTTCTCATACTATGTTTTTACAAATTATTTACACATCTTTTTTGTAATTATGCTTATACTTATTATACACAATCAACCTGTTTATAAAATGAAATGTTTGTAAAATATTTTAAAATGTTTTCGAAATATATATATTTGTTTTGTATTCGCTCTTGACCCCTATCCTTCTATGAATTTATGTTATTTAATGATGAAAATTCCGTTTAAATTGATATTGTAAAATCACCGAAATTGTTACAAGCATAGCTATATTTACTTAGACCATTATACATACTTACATATATATATATATATAGAGGACGTATATATGTATATATAGATATATAGAGGACGTATATATGTATATATATATATATAATTGAATGTCTGATTACGGTATTTGATTTAAAAAATATAATTCTTTATTCATCAAAACACGTCCGTTCAGTTTGGTGTACAAAATGTAACTCTACTTATGCTAGTGGTTTAATTGAGAATGAAGGCTCGCATTTGCGTCTTATTTCGTTATTCGAATTTCATCATTGGCTTATGAATGCATTTTGTTTACAGTATGTTTGCTTATGCTAGAATATTCGGTTGGGTTTGATAAATGAGAGCTCGCATTTGCGTCTTATTTCGCCACTTGAACTTCATCATTGGCTCATAAATGCCTTTTGTTTACAGTACGCTTGCTTATGCTGATGTTGCATAAGGCGTTGTCGCAGTGAGTGTGGGAATATGTAGTTGGGTTTGATTGTTTATGCTGATGTGTGCATAAGGGATCTGCGCGTGGCGCTGGCGTTGTCGCAGTGAGAGTGGACATGAGAGATCTGCATGATCTGGATATGTCACTTCCCCATCCCTTAGAAATTGGCTTGTCCTCAAGCGTTAAGTGTAGGGTACGTCTCTAAGTCGGCGTTTTTCACGGTTGCTTCGTCTTCATTTTCGTTGGTTGGTGTCGTTACTGCATCATTCTTATGTTTGATTATTATTCGTTTTGGTAAATTTTTGCATTTGAACAAAGAATAGCTTATAATTACTATTAACAATATTGTCACTAATGTTAAGCTTATGATTAACAGGGTATTATTAGTTCTTGTATGTATTCTTATGAGTTCTTTAGTTTGTATGAATGCTAACGGCTCTGTTTTAGTTATATTATTACTTATATAAACAGTTTGTGTAAAATCGGATATTACATTTGTTATTTGGATATCTTCTAATTGTACGGTGCAGTTGGTTTGAAATTAATGTTTTATTTGTTTATATTTACTTTTCTTTTTCTTTTTGAACTTGGTTTTGTAATGTATTATTTTCCTTCCTCTATTCGTTTCTTCAAAGTGTTTGTTATCTAACTGTTTTATTATGCCTGTTTTCCTGAATGGATTTGTTATTTTTGATTTGACGAGTGGCATTTCTCTATACTTTGTATCTACTTCGTAAGTTTTTCTTATTTCGTTTAACTTATTGATCTTTTTAATTTTATTCAACTGGGTATCGTATGCTGGTGATCCGGCATAAATAAAGATATCTGCTGGTGTTCTACCAGTAATGCTATGTATTGTTGCTGCTATGCCATCTTGAGCATTCACCATGAGATTTTCTTCTTTGGTATTTTCTTCGGTTTTAATTCTTGAAAGGGCATCCGCTACGTAGTTTTCTTTCTTTTGTCTGTTAACTTCCTCATCATAAAAATGAGGATATCTATAAGGTTTCCTGTAACAAGGATCCTCATTTTTTGTATGAATAGCATGTTTTACAGTATTTGCGAAAGTCAAATTGTCACTGTCTTTATACTGAATGTCGCTAAATTCAAACAAAACTTTTGTTAACTTCGACCTTTCCTCCTTATTTAGATGTTCTAGTCTAAACTGATTGCCTTCAATTAATTCATTTTCTAGTGCGTATGCTGTATGTATGTCTCTTGTTAGTGGTGGGACTTTGTACTCTTCTTCCTTAGTTTCGTTATTGTATTTAAATAAAAATTGAAAATCATTAGGTCACACAAATTCGTCTTCGTAGTTGATCTCGGTTTTACATTCCTTAAGGAACGTTCGGCCTAAGAGGATGTCATAATTTTTGGAAAAATTATGAATGTAAAACTTTTGATCTGTCGGGCAAAGTTTGCTAGGAGCTAATGATATGCTCGTATTTAATTTTATTTCTCCATTTATTGTTTGGCAAGTAGTATTTTCTTTTGAAGTTTTATAATTAAAGAAATTTTTATTCATTAAATTTACTGATGAACCTGTATCTATTAAGCATCGCAAATTTTGATTATTCATAACTATTCTTATGAATGGGATTCTGTGTTTATTTCCCGAGGCTGGTAGATGAAAATTTTCATTCCATTCCATTTTCGATTGTCCACTGTTACTCGGTCTTTGTATTTTCATTGGTTGGCTAGGTGGTCTATTATTATTATTTGATTGATAATTGATAGGGTTTTGCATCCTGCCTTCATCTAATTTTAATTGATATTCATTGTACAATTGTCTATTAACTGTTGGTTCGTTTTGAATATTTTGCTTTCTGTAATTTGTGTTATAATTTTGTTGGTTCCTATAATTCCAATTATAATTTTGGTTGTAGTTTTGTTGTGTTTTTGGGTAATATTGAGTATTACCTTTATTGTAAAATGTATTGTATGTAGGTTTTGGTTTTTCTGATACTCGGTCTTCATATAGACCTAGTTCTTGAGCTACTGCTTTTAATTTTTCTATTGTTGATATATCAAATCTCGCTAACTGCATGTATAGTCTGTCTGGTAATTTTTTATGTATTACGTCTCTTATAGTATTATTTAATGCCCTGCTGTACACTGTTTTATTTTCGGCATTGTTCTCTATTACTAACATATTGATTATTACAAAGGATTTCTGCTCGAGTTCTTCGAGAAACTTACGAATACTTCCTCCGTAATATGTGTTGTAGACTCTCCTTAATAGTTCTTCGCATGGTGTTTGCGTTTTGTATGTGGAAATTAGTGTGCTCCGTAATGTTGCCCAGTCTCCTGGTAAGTGTCTTAACGATGTTTTCATTGCATCACCATGTAATTGCATCTGGATGGCGCTGTACAGTATAAGCTTCTGGCGCGCATCAGTGGTTGGGTAGAGTTCCATGATGAAATCAATCCGTCCGATGAAGCTTCCCAATTCGTCCGTTTCTCCCCCGAAGGTTGGTACTTGGCGGATTTGCCCGAGTGCTTGGTTTAGTGATTCCGACGTCATTTTGGTCGTTGATTTTTTTTTTATTATTTTTTTATTAGGGTGGTGTATTAGTGTTCTTGGTTTCACTCTTCTTTCTCGATTTTTTCTTTGTTTGTTTGTAATTTTTTTTTTTTTTTTTTTTTTGAAGATTCTTTTGTACACAAGAAGAAAATTCCTATTCTGCTTCGCGTATTTATGTATACTTTTTTTATAAAAAAAAAAGATTTACAAGGATCACGGGGTCTTTATGCGGATAACAGTTGATTTTCGTGGAACACTAGTACGTTGTCCTGAAAGGTATACGACGTTTCACGATATTTCACTATTATCCTACCGGCTGCGCCAATTGAATGTCTGATTACGGTATTTGATTTAAAAAATATAATTCTTTATTCATCAAAACACGTCCGTTCAGTTTGGTGTACAAAATGTAACTCTCCTTATGCTAGTGGTTTAATTGAGAATGAAGGCTCGCATTTGCGTTTTATTTCGCCACTTGAACTTCATCATTGGCTCATAAATGCATTTTGTTTGCAGTATGTTTGTTTATGCTAGAATATTCGGTTGGGTTTGATAAATGAGAGCTCGCATTTGCGTCTTATTTCGCCACTTGAACTTCATCATTGGCTCATAAATGCCTTTTGTTTACAGTACGCTTGCTTATGCTGATGTTGCATAAGGCGTTGTCGCAGTGAGTGTGGGAATATGTAGTTGGGTTTGATTGTTTATGCTGATGTGTGCATAAGGGATCTGCGCGTGGCGCTGGCGTTGTCGCAGTGAGAGTGGACATGAGAGATCTGCATGATCTGGATATGTCACTATATATATATAGAGGACGTATATATGTATATATATATATATAGAGGACGTATATATGTATATATATTGTAGATATTAACTAGAAATGAAAATTCAAACAGTAAATGCAAACATCAAACTTATACTTATACATATTATCTATACAAGCAAAGAAAAGATTACAATAAATAATCGCTAAAGACAAAATGAACAACTTTTCTTGGTTTTATTTTTCGTTTTCAAATTGGAAGGAAAACTTCTTTTAGTTTTCGTAAATCGGCTTAGCAAGCTGTTTTCATCCTCTACAAAAAGTTACTTTTTATTACTTTCAAATTGGGCTACCTTCGTAAACCTCATACATTAAATGCTGTTTGAGAGAAATTGTACGAAACGTTTGGATCATTTAATATTAATATCTGAAACAAAAAAATAATCGAAAATATAAAACAATATATATTTTTTCTTCTGCTGAAACAGGATTCATTATGCTGGGTATTGAATAAATAGTCTCGAGTCATATGGATCCAAAGTCTGGTCCCTGTTTGAAATGAGCTTGACAATGCGGATAATAAAGAATTGTTAAGTTTACTCTCTCAGCTCTCCGAACTTACTGCAAAGTTTAAATGGGTTTTTTTGTATCTCAGTTTAGCCTCAACGTTTAGCTGCGAGAACCATTACCCTGAATAAGTAGATGTCCTCCAATGATCTCCGAGTAAGTCAGTTTCGGTCAACCATGAAGTAGAGAGTAAGATCTCTACTGAGGATGAATTAATCCCTTTTAAGTCAACACTAGACAACATGGCAATACAAGATTAAAACACACTCCATGCAAGCGATCTCCATCAGGTCTCATCACCATTGAAGCATATTCACCAATTGGAATCATAGGACTTACTCATCAAATTTAAATTCAAAAATGTTGAAAAAAAACAAGAAAATTTAATATTTTGTGCAATCTCTTGCTAAAGTTGATTTTTATTTTGTTCAGTGTTCTTTTTTTTTCTTTTTAATAATATTGAAAAATTTTGCGAGTCTCGAATTTGAATGTTATCATTATTCATATTAATAGTATGTATTAAGTGTAGATGTAAGTTATGTATGTAATAATTAAAAAAAACTTGCTTTTTGACTACATTGTTCATGTTTTTTTCTTTCTTTTTTTATCGTATATTTATTAGTTTATCGTTCGGCAATCAAACATTTTTGTACGCGAAGAATTAAATGAAATTAAAATATATATATTTTTTCTAAATACATAACGAAAGGCGATTGTGTCATGACTGCAGGCGTATTATCCATCACAAGCGCTTCATACTACGCGGAACATAAATATTATATATATATATATACATATATATATATACATCAATATATATATATACATATATATATATATACATCAATATATATATATATTTATATATAGAAATTCATACAAATTTATATGTAGATCATGTTTGTGAAAGATAAAACGATGCATATAAAAGAAAATATCTAACAATTGTTATTGTTTTTTTGTTGTGTGTGTGTGTGTGTGTGGATCTGTGTGTGTTTGTTTGTCCTTCAAATTTATGTGTGAAACAGACAGAGAAAGTTTAAGATAGAGAGCAATATAAAGGATGTATACAGGCATATAAATACATATTTTTCCATATATATAAAATATATATATATACATATGTATTGAGTATATATAAAAATATGTTTATGAATATGCCTTTGTATATAGAGAAAGAGATAGAAAGGAGATAAATTGAAATTCACCTCGTATCTCATGCTTATTACAGTTAACATGAGTGGTAGATTTACGGAGAGCCCGTCACTCGTTACTCGTTTCTCTCTGTTCGTCGGCATTTGTCTGTCTTGAAGAAACATTACTGGATGTTGTGGGCATAGCAGTTACCTGGAGAAGATCATCACAGTAGGCACAATCGATCACAACACGGGTGGCGAGAGAAGTCCGCTCCTTTCACAGCTTGGCGCCCATCGTTGATCCTGAAATTTTTGGAGAGAGTAGCATTAGTATTAAATACGGGGATCCTATACGAACAGCAGGACATGCCCAGTGGCCTGCACATATATACATCAAAACACATATACACATGTACATACATATAAATATGTATTTACACCGCTGCGAGTGAAAGTCAAGTGTAAACTTGTTTTTTTTTTCTTTCTTTTTACAAATTTTGGTGTGAAAGAATTTACAATATTGTGGCTTGTAAGTACTAGACACGATATTCGCTGATGTCTCAAGTAAATAGTAAATATACGTAAAAAAAAAATATATGTAAAAAAGATTGGGGCGTAATATGGTTGTTATTGTTGGTTTCTATTATTCCATTTGGAGATTGGTTTTTTAAGCAATTGTGTTCATTTGATGAACCCACCAGTAAATAAGTAAGCAATTTATTTGGGAATTTGACAGAGGGCGAGGCGGAATTTGAGATTTCGGAGATTTGTTTGCCTTCTATTTAAACCATTCAAAAGTTCTCTGGCCGTAAGCTGCTTAAGTTCTTAGGTTTCTTAATACGTACGATATTTAGTTATTAGATGTATATACAAAGTATGGAGATTTCAGAACGTTTGTGTATTATTTAGTATTTTAATGTAGTTGTTTATAATCAAAATTTACCTGGATATATTGGGGACTTGGGGGCGGTGGAACTTATACATACATACACATTACACAGTCTGGCAGTCTGAATTACATATCTTGAATGGGGGTCAAATTCGTATAATGTTTGATGGCCTCACACGCTGCCTGGTAATTTGTGGCTGTGACGGATTGTATTTCGTACGGCTCTCGCCTACCTATATACAGATCGTATATGCTTTCGGATGTTAAGCATCTACATGCATACACATACATAATATGCTATATATACATACAAACATACATATGCATATATGTATAGATAGGCATATTATCAGCGTATGTTAGTTAAAAGAAATTTACAAATTTGATTGGTATTTTTGTTTTCAATTGCAATTACCTCTTCTTCTTCTTCATCATCATGATTGACTCGATAGCACTGCTCGGTTCGTCTAACGTTTCGATAACGAATTGTGCAAGCTCGAATTCGAATTCCACCCAAAATATAACGATCACTGTTTCTTCTCTCATCGTTTCCGATCAATTATTACTTTTCGATTGATTTGCTTATATCATTTTCAATTTTAGTATGTATGCGGTAAGTATGTACAATCGAAAGTACAACAACGATAAAAATGAAACAAATTCGACATAGCCGAAGCTACTATGACCTTTCCAAATAGATTTCGGACCAAAAAACACTTCTACTTTAAATGATCAAATTGATTAAGTGAATATTTTACAATTGAAGTATAATTTACTTTGTAAACTTGTTCTTATAATTGGATTTATGTGAGTAGAAAAAAAAGTAATTTTAGTGGACATCGTGTTTCTATTTGGAAATGACATAAATATTATTTAAAGAAAATGTACCTGACGCACATGCGAGTCTGGGAATGCCGTTAAGTGGAAGAATGTTCTTATGTTGCTCTTGGATGCGCGAGAGTCTTGAGATGTCTTTTGATTAACTTTATTTTTTATCAATGATGAACACTTCCTACTATAAGACTACAGGAGAGATTCGTTTATAGACAGATTGAGAGAGAGGAGAGAGAGAGATAGAGAGATAGTAAAACAGAAAGAGAGAGAGAGAGAGAGAGACATCGAGAGGATTACGTACCTCTGGGCCCTGCAAACCTGACCCTGATGGGGTAGCAATTAATAAAAACGCTGTGTTTGGATCGGGAATCCCTGATTCGCTGAACCGCTGAACCGCGAACCGCGAACCACAAAGAAGCACATGCCATTCCCATGCAAACGCGATCTGTGTGGGTGGTGTTACATTATATGTATCATATATCATAATATTGTATATGCATATGCTTAAGATTGATTGGTTGATTTTTGAGGTTAGTTAATTTGTTGTCGAGTTGTAAATACCTGGTACAATCAATTGAACGTATCTCCAATAACAGGTACAACACGGATATACTTTCATTCCCAGCGATCTTTGAGTATTTTCTCTTTGCGTGTGTGTCTATCTGTGTGTGTGTGCGTGTTAAAAGTGTTTGTGAAAACGGTCCTCAAGGAGTGGACTAATTAAAACCATACACCAATCGTCGAATGTTCAAAAATTCAACAAACCTGATTCCATTAGTTCTTTTTCACACATCGATCACGATCACATTGATCCATCTTTCGTGTCTATCTGGATAGTGTTTAATTTCTCAAATTCAATCTGATATTTTGTTTTATCGCCTCAAGATAATGTCTATTGTATTTATCTGTTGGCCTGTTCAGATTTGTATACTGTTGTTGTGAAAAACGGCTTTTAAATGAAAATCTAATACAAATTTGTATTATTCTCTTGCAGGTTTGAGAACGAATATAGAACAAGAGGCTGAATTAAAGATCACTATGAACAGGATTACATAAATATGTTAGTAATAAAAACGCACAACATGTGTGTGTGAGTGTGTGGATATATGCTTGTGGGTGTGTAAATATGTTTGAGAATTCAGAGGATTTAATTTTTTTTGATTTGTTTGTATTTTGTTTTGGGATTTGAGTAAGCGATAGTTGGAAACTAGACATTCTGCGCCTGTCTCTTGTCTGTACAATTGAAATTCCATTTAAAATTGTCGTTTTTTTAAATGTTTTTTTTGGACTACGAGTAGGTGTACGAGTACGATTAGAGTATAAAAAAGTGTGTTCAACTCACCTCTGTTCGCAAATTTGGAAGGTTCACACGTGTCACACATGTGTTCCCCTTTTGACTGGGATCTTATATATCTTATCTTTTTTTTATATTTTTTTTATACAGATTATTGAAATGTGTTATTATTATTTGGAGTACCTCGTTGCTGCATTTAGAGAGACAGTGAATGTGAAAGAGAGAGTGGAAGAAGGGCAGCGCGATTCGGCGTTTCCAGAGATGTTTTCAGTTGTTTCTAGTTCGTTGTTGATGCTTGTGTGATTTGTTTGTTCTTTGTTGCAACTCCGTCTAACTTGCATTTCAAGAGCTGTTCCTTTTTGATTTTTGCATATTCATTTCTTATTCTCTTTTTTAAATATATATTTTTTTTCTGTTTTTATTATGTTGATTTAGAACTGTTGCTGCTGCTGTTGTTGTTGCTGTTGGTGTTGTTTTTCTTGTATTGTATTTGGTATTATTGTCTCCGCCACTAGTAGCGATTGCGACTACGACTGCGACAATGCCGCTCACGACTGTCGTGCCGATAATGATTGTGTCGACTGCGAGTGCTGCTGCTGCTGGTCGTGTTGTGGCTGCCACTCCTTGAATACGAAGAGTGGCCGTGATGCGATGATTTGTGATGATCTGCAACGGTTTCGATTGAGAGAGCGTCGGATGAATGTTCATTTTATAAAACTTACGGTGCCGTCTATCCGATGATTGTCGATTCGGCGCATAGTCACGACCGCGTTCCCGATAATCAGTGCGTTGATCTCTGCACGAATGCAAGCGAGATGACGATAAAGTTGAAGTTATGTAAATAGAAATGGAGATATTAGAGAAGTGCATTCTAACACTAAACAGGACAGCACCTAGACTTACTGTGAGCATGGGTCGCCTACTCTTTCTTGATCAGATGAGAGCCCCTTCCCAAGTAGATTAGACCCCCAGTTCTTTATACATATGAGTACCTCTGTGTATTATCTGCTTAGTTGAAATTCATACCAATTTTCACCTACAATTTCTCATAATTTGTTTAGTCTAATTGCAACTCGTTCAGCCGTTCTTTAATTCTCAAGTCTATTTCCTATATTAGTTGAGTTAGGCAGGTTCGTGTCTCAAGTTTATCCTAATCTCAGGCATTCAACTTTGTTATCCCGCAACTGAACTATTTAATCTTTACAAGACTCATAAGTATCTCTATAGCTAAGCAGAGATTTACTTAATTCTAAAGATTTTCCGTTTTGCCTTACCGTCTGTTGTCGTAGGTGTTGTGAAAGCGTTGGACACGATCATCGCGACGTCGTCGCTCCTCCTCCTCGTGCTCTTTTTGGCGTCGCTCGTTGATTTCGGCGACGGCGTTGCGCAGCTTGGAGTAACCCAAATGCTGTTTGCCCATCAGATGATCCTCGATGCGTTGCTGTGCATCGCCGACAATGAGAAAAGCGCCACAGATTTCGCAGACCTTCATCTGTTTTTCCGGCAACACATCGTGCGACCAATTTGCACCCGTTTTGGAATCGATTTTATTAGAGTCCGTCTTTGTGTCGTCGCCCGTGGGATTTGTGCTAGCCGTTGGAGATGCGGACCCGGCTACTGTTTCAGTTGCTGCTGGCGTTCCCGTTGCCTGTGGGGTTGCTGTTGTGCTTGTGGAGCTGTCTTCGCCAACGTTATTTAATTCGGTGCTGTCATTGGCGCCAATGCCGCTATTATTGGCTATGATGGGACTGGCCAGCGCCTGGTCACCGCTAGGCGGTTCGCCGGCGTTCGTTGTAGGCGTGATCGTCGGTGGCGGCGCTGCTCGAATCTTTTGGTTTTGCTTGACATGGGCTTCATACTGTTGCTGCAGCGATTCCTTCTCCTCCTTTAATTCCTCGCAGACGGTCATCAGTTCCTGGGCCTGATCGACATCGCCGCGAATGCCGGCCTCCTCAGCCTCGGCCACCAGCTTGTTGATGCGCGCATTCAGATTGCCCAGCTGCTCCTGATGCTTGGTCACGGGCGCCGACGGATAATCGCGCTGCATCAGCTGCAAGCGCTGCTTCCCCTTCTGTATCTTGCGGTCCACATCGTGCAGCATCACATTGCAAAAGCGCAGAAACTCGTCCTCTGTGTGCCGCTTGCGCTGCGACGGTCGGGCTTCCTCGTACAGATGTTTAGCCTCCTCATCGTGAATGCGTGTACATGGACCAAGATCGGCTCGTGTGTTTATGAACAAATCGTGTGGGCAGAATTTCACATTGTAGAATTGACAAAACTGCAAATGGACATTTTAAATGCGGCATATCTTAATTGTGAATTTATTGAAATAGGAAACAATTATTTAGTATTTGCCTTCGCTTCATATGATTTTAAATTAAATTAAATTAAAAATGCACAAAACTAGCTTTATAATTAGACCCATGAAGAACACATTTGGTATGTAAACAAACTGAACTTTATTTTACAGCCGTATCACGACTTATAGCATGCACTGTGCGTCGCCGGCAAAAGCAAAATAATGAAAATAATAAGAGACAATTTCAAAGATGAGCACCATAACAAGTGCAACATTAAAAGAGAGGTGCCTGTGCCACGATATTCTATTATATCACAGAGAGTACATCTTAGGTAATGCGCTAATACTGAATAATGTGCAACTCACCTCAGAATCTTCCCAGTTGACCGCCTGCCCCGCCTCCGAAGGATGCAAATTTCGGTTGCGACCCATTAGCTCATCGAGCATTTGTCTGGCAGCGTCCACCATTTTGGTTGTGTGTGTGGGTTGCTGGGTGTGTTTGTATATATATATATATATATATATACGTGTGTGTGTGCCTGGCCCAAATCACTTGACTGTCGCAGGTGTTGAGCGAACGCTACAGCTTTTGTTGTTCGCCGCTCGCTCGCAATTGGCAAACGTGTTCAGTTAAATCGGTATAGGCAATGGTATTTCTTTACCAGAGTTCCGGAATCAATAATTCCCCAGTCGCAGCAAGTTCGCACGCTCTAGTGATGGTAACTTACAAAAGACTCGCAATCGTTCAGACATTGCGATAGTGCGTGCCTTGTGGCCAAGTATATTTAAACGGATTATGGTCGATTTGATCGCGCAAATATTTCTGGATCTTATTATTATAATTATCATCAATTATAAATTCTGTCCCATAAATATTGGCAGCTAATTATCTGACTGAATGCAAAAGTGAAAACAGTATTCACACAAAACGATAACAGTTCAAACAATCGATAACGCAAATGCCGCTACTGTCACCGCGAACTGCCTAGAAAAGGCGCGAAAATTGGCAAAGTACGCAGCTGCCGGCTAAGCAAATAGCATCAGTAAAAACAAATTATTTTTGCGCGTTTACAGTTTATTAGGAGTGCACCAATTGAACGAAATGGATGTGGCAGATGCACAAATTGGCCAGCTGCGTGTTAAGGATGAGGTTGGCATACGCACACAGAAGCTCTTTCAAGATTTTCTCGAGGAATTTAAAGAGGATGGCGAAATTAAATATACACGTCCAGCGGCCAATCTAGAGTCACCCGATCGTTGCACTCTGGAGGTGAGCTTCGAGGATGTGGAAAAATACGATCAGAATCTGGCGACAGCCATCATAGAGGAGTACTACCATGTCTATCCGTTCCTGTGCCAATCTGTGTCAAACTATGTGAAAGATCGCATTGGTCTAAAGACGAACAAGGATTGTTATGTGGCCTTCACTGAGGTGCCAACGCGTCACAAAGTACGCGATCTGACCACATCAAAGATTGGAACCCTCATTCGCATCTCCGGCCAGGTGGTGCGCACCCATCCTGTTCATCCGGAACTGGTGCTAGGAACATTCATGTGCCTCGACTGCCAGACAGAGATACGCAACGTCGAGCAACAATTCAAGTTCACCAATCCTACGATTTGTCGCAATCCCGTTTGCGCCAATCGTCGCCGTTTTATGCTCGATGTTGAGAAATCACTGTTTCTCGACTTCCAGAAGATCCGCATACAGGAGACGCAGGCAGAGCTGCCACGCGGATGTATTCCACGCGCAGTTGAGATTATATTGCGTTCCGAGCTGGTCGAGACGGTGCAGGCCGGCGATCGTTATGACTTCACCGGCACCCTCATCGTGGTGCCGGACGTCAGTGTCCTTAGTATGCCCGGAACCAAGACCGAAATGGGCTCCCGTCACAAGCCCGGCGAGGCCTCAGAGGGCGTCACCGGTCTCAAGGCCCTGGGTGTCCGAGAGCTAAACTATCGCATGGCGTTCCTTGCGTGCAGCGTTGAAGCGACCACCGCCCGCTTTGGCGGAACAGATCTGCCCATGTCCGAGGTGACCGCTGAGGATATGAAAAAACAAATGACCGACGCCGAATGGCAAAAGATCTATGAGATGTCCAAGGACCGCAATCTCTACCAGAATCTAATCAGCAGCCTCTTTCCCTCAATCTATGGCAACGATGAGGTCAAGCGTGGAATTCTGCTCCAGCTCTTTGGTGGCGTGGGCAAGACAACCATGGAGAAGACATCGTTGCGTGGCGATGTCAATGTATGCATTGTGGGTGATCCCAGCACGGCCAAGTCACAGTTCCTCAAACAGGTATCGGACTTCTCGCCGCGTGCCATTTACACATCAGGCAAGGCATCCTCAGCGGCTGGCCTCACTGCAGCCGTGGTGCGCGACGAGGAAAGCTTCGATTTTGTGATCGAGGCGGGTGCTCTCATGTTGGCGGACAACGGCATCTGCTGCATCGATGAGTTCGACAAGATGGATTTGCGCGATCAGGTGGCCATACACGAGGCCATGGAACAGCAGACCATATCAATAGCACGCGCCGGCGTTCGTGCAACATTGAATGCACGCACCTCCATTCTGGCTGCAGCAAATCCGATTAATGGTCGCTACGATCGCTCCAAGAGTTTGCAGCAGAACATTCAATTGTCCGCACCGATAATGTCCCGTTTTGATCTGTTCTTCATTCTGGTGGACGAGTGCAACGAGGTGGTCGACTATGCCATTGCCCGCAAGATTATCGATCTGCACTCGAACATCGAGGAGTCTGTGGAGCGTGCGTATACGCGTGAGGAGGTGCTCCGCTATGTGACCTTTGCCAGGCAGTTCAAACCGATCATCAGCACGGAGGCGGGCCAAATGCTGGTAGAAAACTATGGGCATTTGCGCCAGCGAGACACAGGATCATCGGGACGGAGCACGTGGCGCATTACCGTTCGACAACTGGAGTCGATGATACGACTGAGCGAGGCAATGGCCAAGCTGGAGTGCTCCAATCGTGTGCTCGAGCGTCATGTTAAGGAGGCATTTCGTCTGCTCAATAAGTCCATTATACGCGTCGAACAGCCAGACATTCATCTGGACGATGACAAGCCGCTGGATGTGGATGATGGCATCGAGCATGATCTTGATATGGAGAACAATAGGTCGGCGGCCAATCAGGGTGATGGCGATGATGCCATAATGGACACCTCGTCCGGTGCTGGCCAAAAGAAAAAGTTTACGCTCTCCTTCGAGGATTACAAGAATCTGTCAACGATGCTGGTGCTGCACATGCGTGGCGAGGAAGCGCGCTGCGAGATCGAGGGCACCGATACCGGTATGCAACGCAGCGATGTCGTCACCTGGTATCTGGAGCAGGTCGCTGAACAAATTGAGTCCGAGGATGAGCTCATCTCACGCAAGAACCTCATCGAGAAGCTGATAGATCGCTTGATCTATCATGATCAGGTTATAATACCACTCAAAACATCTATTCTCAAGCCCTTCGGCAAACATTCGATGGGCTACGCGGATGAAACCGAAAACGATCCGCTTCTGGTCGTGCATCCCAACTATATTGTAGAGTAATCTTCACATTTATTCATCATTCACAGGTTTCGTTCTTTTTTTTTCATTTCATTTTTGTGCGCTCTTTAATTTGCTCTTTCAGCAAAACCCTTGAAATGCATTCATTGTATAATGCTTAGTTATAATATTATATTTATAATATTTTTTTCTTTGTTTTGATTGAAATTTAAATATTTAATCAAATATTTGCAATTTTTTAGGTTAAGTGGCCAATACATACTATTATTATTAAAATAAACAAAAATACGGAGATATCTGATGATCCTGAAGAATTTAAACTCGAATCATTGAAATTTCCAAAAAAAAATAGCATAAATCAATTATTCAATATTTGATCGACACAAATTAGGACACACTTCAATTTAGTATTTCTTTTAATTGTACATATGCGTTGGTAAATTGCCTATTTAATCTTAACGAAGGCGAAGCAAAACAAAAATCAAATCATGAACACACGACGCACACACAGCAATCTGCTGTTCCATTTGTGTGTTCCGGCGCCAAGGTCTTGCTAATGCTCGAAGGTGTAGTGCTTCTTGCCATCAGCGGGTAACTGTTTGACGGCCACTGGACGGTACATTTTCTTGTCTTCCAGCCAGTAGTAGAGCGCCAGGCAGCCTGACATGACGCCCAAAAAGCACAAAAAGTAATAGGATACAGCATAGCGTGGTTGATCCGCCTGCGAGAAGCGATCCTCGCTATACAAATCATGATCAGCTGAAATCTATTAAGTAAAACAAACCAAAACGTCAAATTAATATTGTACAGTTGCGGCGTAAATGCATTGACTCACTGGCTCGTGCAAGTTGCGCTTGTGCTCGGGATAGTCATAGGGATAATAGCTATCCTTGTTCTCTATGCCAAGTCCGCCACCAACGTGGGGATAGTCGCCATAGCCCAGGCCATTGTCCACATACGGTTTGTATTCTTCTGGCAGCAGATAGTATTTCTTGGCAGCCGCCTCGCGTTCCTTCTCAGTTGTTGGGTACGGTGCCGGCTTGTAGTCTTTGTTCCAACCAGCAACTGTGAATTTTTGGAAATAACGGTAAAGCCCATTCGCAAAACAGCTCAAAAGTTACGTAAACAAAACAGCAAAACTGGAAACTAAAATGCACTCTACTCACGATTGCGGGCAATCTGAAGCGGCAGAGCCGGATTCGAAGCGCTCAGCTTTTTGGCCAGGCACAGAGATTTCATTAACGCTGACATTGTATAGCCGTTGGCGTTGATTGCTTTAGAATTGACAATTTATACACAGCACCTTACTCTCTCGCCTACCAGCAATTCGACAGACAGCTGTTTATTAGATATGGGCGATATTTTTATTCGATAATTAGTCGGTGATGTAATTATTTTACTAATATTTCCGCATATACACACAAACACTTACCTGTAAATTGACAGCCTTAGTTAAAAAGGCTTACAAAATTATTTGTTTTCACCGAACTACTCGATACAATGACAAAACAAAATCTATCGATAATCAGTAACTTTACTATCGTCTATCGTGATTGGTGTTTTTGTTGTGTTTGCCTGCCTGGTGCCGTGAGATCTTCGCGGAATTTATATATAGTTGCAACTGCTGTATTTAACTATTAATACATAAAAAAAAAAAAAATGGTGCTACCACTTTTGCAGCGCTCCACGCTACGTGGCGTCCAACAGATGACTAAGCCATGGACGAGTGCAGCTTACGCTGTTCGCATGGTAAGAAGATTTATTGTTGGATATGCACTTATGTAATTTCCATATCTGTTTTGGCCTGCATTGTCTTCTTGGCCATATTAGAAGGCATCAAGCTGTTGGGAACCTTGAGACGGACTTAAACTGTTGAAAATCCACACGAACGCGCACAGACATGTCCACAACACTTCCAATTTTAATCACTACTGGGACATTTGCCGGCATTTCATAATCAGTTAGAGTCACTAATTGGCAAATTGCATTTATACACAAATTATGTGCAAAAGCCAATTCAAACGATACTCAAGAAAGTACTAATGGTCTTAATGACGATATTGGCAAATATTACAAACATTAGAAATGAGTTCTACAAGTTGAGCTGCATTCAAGAAGAAGAAACTACAGTTGTGAAAAGTATTTACAGTAAGAGCCAATTAGACGATTTGCCGCCATCCGTTCATTCAAATGAGAATTCGAAGATATGAACCTTAAAGAAATCAATAAAAGTAAAGTTTAATTAGATATTGAGCATTTTTTGGAAATGTTGGAATACAATCAAGTTGGTGAATTTGATTGATTTTAATTAAATAAATAAAGATAAGGTATGGGTTTATAATCCAAATTTGTTCGAACTATTATTATTATTGTGGAATATCAAAACACATTTGAATATTGAATATTCTAAATTTTTTTAAATATTCTGTCTTCTGATATATTGTTATATATTTTTGACTGACCACAGATATTGTATTACAATCAATTATACTACAAATCCATTCATTATTTAATGAAATTTATGCTGATTGAGCTCTAGTTATGTATTACTAGTTGAGCTATATTAAATTTAATATCAGAATCTCTTCTCACATATATTGATTTTAAACTCATTTTGTGTGTATACTCTTACTTTTTAAATGTTTACGCAAAAAACCGTGTTCACAAACACAATCAAATTGGCAGTTATACAGGTTTTGTCAAAACAAACCGGTTAATTGAATCGGTTGATGAGATTCTAACTGGACAGATTGGCATCTCACTAAATAGCGTTTATCGTTAGCTCAACTATCTATCTCTCTCGCTTGCTCTCTTATTAATTATTGTTTTCTTTCATTTCCTTTTAACACTTGCGTGTAGCTCGTTAATTATCTCATGTGTGAATCTAACACACACACACAGATAAGCGTGTAATCACTACGCATTCACAGACTCACACATACATGAACACATTGCCCCGCTGAGAAGCAAAAGCGCCCCACTTGGTTCGTTCAAGGCTTTATTAAGCACTAACGCACTTTCAATGCTCTGCACTTTAATGAATATATGAATATATATATAGAAAATGGTAAATGTTTAATTTTCTGTCTTAAAGGTTAGCTTTTGCTCCTTATAAATGTAGATTCGCATTATCTTTTAGTTTGATACAGAGAATATGTAGGGCATTTGAGAGTCGTGCTGGCGCGATGAAAAGTACTTGTTGAGCCAGTTCTTACTTTTGATTTTTCGCCGACGGTGGCAACTTATCTGATTCAACATTTACCCGTTCGCAACCGCAGCTATTTGATTTCGAGCAGTCAAAACGGACACAATGGTCAGCTGAGACATTTGCATAATATGCCACGAACACACAAACACAACAGAAATTAAATGTCCTTAACAAAAAGAATTCTCATTGACAGGCGTCACAGGAATATCGCGTGGAGAGCGACACTTTTGGCGAACTGAAGGTGCCTGCTGACAAATATTATGGCGCACAGACAATGCGCTCCCAGATCAACTTTCCCATTGGCGGCACAACGGAACGCATGCCGGTGAGTAGCCCGAAAGCTAAACCAACTTCATATTCATATTTATTTGTATCTGCATCTGAATTTGTATGTATACCCATAGAAACCCGTCGTTCAGGCAATGGGTATTTTGAAGAAGGCCGCCGCCGAGGTCAACCAGGAGTTTGGACTCGATCAGAATGTGAGCGAGGCCATCTCGAAGGCAGCGGATGATGTCATCTCCGGCAAGTTGTACGACGATCATTTTCCCCTCGTCATCTGGCAGACGGGCTCCGGCACCCAGAGCAACATGAACGTCAACGAGGTATGAATCAACGTTGAACTATTTGTTTGTATGCTGTACTCACAGTGTGTGTCCATTTAGGTTATCAGCAATCGTGCCATTGAACTGATGGGCGGTAAGCTGGGCTCCAAGACGCCAGTGCATCCCAACGATCATGTGAACAAATCGCAGAGCTCCAACGATACCTTCCCAACGGCCATACACATCTCAGTGGCCTTGGAGCTAAACAACAATCTAAAGCCGGCAATTAAAACGCTGCACGATGCACTCGCTGCCAAGTCGAATGAGTTCAAGGACATCATCAAGATTGGCCGCACCCACACCATGGACGCGGTACCCCTTACACTCGGCCAGGAGTTCGGTGGTTATGCACAGCAGTTGGCTTATGCCCTCGATCGCATCGATGCCTGCTTGCCGCGCGTCTATGAGCTAGCCCTGGGCGGTACTGCCGTCGGCACTGGACTTAACACACGCAAGGGCTTCGCTGAGAAGTGTGCCGCGAAAATTGCCCAGCTCACCTCTCTACCCTTTGTGACGGCGCCCAATAAGTTCGAGGCACTGGCTGCCCGCGATGCCATGGTGGAGGTGCACGGCGTGCTCAACACTATTGCCGTCAGTTTGATGAAGATTGCCAACGATATTCGTTTCTTGGGCTCTGGACCACGTTGCGGTCTCGGCGAACTCTCATTGCCCGAGAACGAGCCGGGCAGCTCCATTATGCCCGGCAAGGTTAATCCCACACAGTGCGAATCACTGACTATGCTCTCGGCACAGGTGATGGGCAACCAGGTGGCCGTCACAGTGGGTGGTGCCAGTGGACACTTTGAGCTGAACGTGTTCAAGCCTCTGATTGTGTCCAATGTGCTGCGCTCCATCCGCCTGCTCTGTAAGTAGTTTCACTTGCCATCATGCCCCAATCATCTCTCTCAACTCAAATCTTATTAATTACTTATTACAGCCGATGGAAGTCGCACATTTACGCCAACTGCGTCAATGGCATTCAGCCTAACAAGGATCGCATTGCAAAGATCATGAACGAGTCGCTGATGTTGGTGACGGCATTGAATCCGCACATTGGCTACGACAAGGCGGCCAAGATAGCAAAGACGGCGCACAAGAATGGCACCACACTCAAGGAGGAGGCCATTAATCTGGGCTATCTGACCGAACAGCAGTTCAACGATTGGGTACGACCCGAGGAGATGCTGGGCCCCAAGTAAACAACAGCACCAAAAAAAAAGTCTACTATCTAAGCAAAAAGTGAACCCTTTTTATTAACTGTGTGGATTAAATGCTTGCCGGGGAAACCAAAGTTTCCTTTGTGTTCAGTTCAAAACAGATTCGAGAATAAAAATCATGTTGAAAAAAAAAATGATATGAAATTGTCGGATTATACATTTATTTATACACCAATACACCAATGGTCAAAATAATAAGTAAATTATCACGTGATCCTTAGAATTGATGAATTTTTAAGTTCTATTGCAAACCATTGTTCAATTTGCCTTGAAATAGTTATTGTATCCAACCAGAAAGTTGACTCTAATTTAACTGTCAGAATATCTACACAAATACACTGTAGATAACAAATATATTTCACTTCAGGTAGAAAATAAGAAGCATCTGTTTTAGAAAACTTTTGAAAACGAATTGACTTAAAATTATGCTCTATCGTGGGAATTCTGTGAGGATGCTCACCGGCTGTCGTCGTTTTGGCACCACATTGTTGCTGCAGTCTAAAAAGAACAAAAGCGTAAGTAAGACAATCCTAAATGGAATTGAATCCCAATGATTAGTACACTCACTAGGAGGGCAAGTTTCGCATGGAGCGGGACACATTTGGTGAGCTAAAAGTGCCAGCGGATAAGCTGTTTGGCGCACAGACCATGCGCTCCGTGATCAATTTTCCCATTGGCACCATTGCCGAACGCATGCCGGTAACTTAATATAAATGCCCCGATCTAATTCGATAATCAGCATTTTATTTGATTTTTCTCAGAAACCCATCATCCAGGCCATGGGCATATTGAAGAAGGCCTGTGCGGATGTCAATAAGACATTTGGCATGGACGCCGGGATAGCGGATGCCGTGTCCGCTGCCTGTGACGATGTCATCTCCGGCAAGTACTACAACAAAGGACACTTCCCGTTGGTCATCTGGCAGACGGGCTCCGGCACTCAATCGAACATGAACGCCAACGAGGTGATCAGCAATGCGGCCATCAAGGCAATGGGCGGTGAGCTCGGCTCGAAGAAACCAGTGCATCCCAACGATCATGTGAACAAATCGCAGAGCTCCAACGACACCTTCCCAACAGCCGTGCACATCTCTGTCGGATTGGAGCTTAACAACCGTCTCATCCCATCCTTGTGCTATCTGCGCGATGCAATCCATTGCAAATCGATTGACTATAAGGACATCATCAAAATTGGTCGAACCCATCTCATGGACGCAGTGCCTCTGACCTTGGGCCAAGAGTTCAGTGGCTATGCCCAGCAGTTAACATACGGCATCGACCGCATCCGGTGCTGCCTGCCGCGCGTCTACGAGTTGGCCCTGGGCGGCACCGCCGTAGGCACTGGCCTCAACGCTCCCAAGGGCTTCGCCGAAAAGGTGTCGGCTCGCATCGCCGAGTTGACCTCGCTGCCATTTGTGTCAGCGCCCAATAAGTTCGAGGCGTTGGCTGCCCGCGATGCCATGGTGGAGGTGCACGGCGTGCTCAACACTATTGCCGTCAGCTTGATGAAGATTGCTAACGATATACGTTTCTTGGGCTCCGGACCACGTTGCGGTCTCGGCGAGCTTCAGTTGCCCGAGAATGAGCCGGGCAGCTCCATTATGCCCGGCAAGGTAAATCCCACACAGTGCGAATCCTTGACCATGATATGCGCACAGGTGATGGGAAATCAGGTGGCCGTGACAGTGGGCGGCGCTAGTGGACACTTTGAACTAAATGTTTTTAAGCCTTTAATTGTGTCTAATGTTCTGCGTTCCATTCGCCTTTTGGGTAACTCCAAGTAAATGTTGTTTTGGTCATCGTCATTTTATTGAATATCCAATTTGCAGCGGATGGCAGTGTTAACTTTAGCAAGCACTGTGTCGAGGGAATTCAACCCAATACGGATCGCATTGCGAAGATCATGAATGAGTCGTTGATGCTAGTGACAGCTTTGAATCCACACATTGGCTACGACAAGGCGGCCAAGATAGCAAAGATGGCGCATGAGAACGGCACCACGCTCAAGGAAGAGGCTATTAAGGCTGGAGTGACTGAGCAGCAGTTCAACGAATGGGTTGATCCAAAGAAAATGTTAGGTCCCCATTAATTGTGTGAACACTGAATTATGTTTAAACTTATGATTTGAATAAAAATCGATCAGTTTTTGCAATGTTACTATCGATACAGCAACGAAAATAGCAACAACGATAGTGGATGATTCACAGTGCAGCTCTGTACGATTAGCTGACAGCTGATTGTGTTTGTGAATTTGCTCGTTTGTTTTTACTGCATAACCGACTTCAAATTCGTGTGCTAAGTTAATTAAATTTTTGGCTCTTTTGTACATTCGAATTAATAATTACCAATTTTTAAGCGGTTTTTAGGACGATGTGATTAGCTAATTTGCTATCACAAAAGCCAACCAAAACGAATAAGAATATCGATGTTTAACACAAACTGGTAAAAGCGAATCGTCCATAAATATCAAAACAAACACACACAGCTACTTATGCAGAGAAAAATACAGACACTGATGAACGAATAGTGACAACTGGAAAATCAATCAGCAAGGCGAGTTAAACTAAACAAATTTTCTGTTTGTTGAACCAGTTCAAAAATCTCATACAAATCATAATATGAACAAATTTTTAAAGATTTTCCCATTTTAAATTTTTTATATATATATTTATATACATATTTATATACATATTTATGCATATACATATATATGTGTAATAGAACTGTGACGGCGGCTAATTCTACGACGCAAAACCAAACAGTTGCCATTCAAGGCAGCTATTGATCGATATATCGATAGGCTGAGATCTGTGATTACTACTGGCGTCGCAACAGTGCATGGATAAAGGAAACGAATCTATTCCTTGGTCAAATACAATAATAAAAAACAATTAGGTGAGCCCAGCATTAAATAAAACCATATAAAAAATCAATTCAACTTCGCTTTCCTTCTTCGATAGTCCGATAATTCCATGCCAATCTTCTTGATCTCGGTGTAAGAAGAACAAGAAACGCGATACAATAAGGGCGATCAGCAGTTGGTAAAATGTCTGTGAGACTGTTAACCGTACGACTGGCTAAACATGGTCGTTACGTTCTACGAAGCTACTGGAATCGTGATATACACACCAACATTTTGGAACAAGACCAGTTAAAGATACGAAGCAAGCGAGGCTTTCCCCTAACATCTGTCAATGTTCTGCGGGTAAGTGTGAAATATGATTAATTAATTCTATGCCTGAATGAACATCGACGGTCAAATCTTTGTGATCCTTGTACTTCAAACAAGAGTGCACAACTTTCAACAACAAAAAAATTATAAAGTACCAAACAGTCGGTCAAGTTTAGAAAAAATTAGATCTTAACTTTCGTTGATCATTAATTATTAATCGTTTAACGTCTTAATGCTAATCTTTCGCAGAACTCAGCGGCAACCCCGCCGCAGACGGCGAATGTGTTGCCACGCTTAAGTCCGAGCCGTCCACCGAATGGTGGCATCTTTCGGTTTGGGCAGCATGCCCGCAAGCTCTTTATCGACAACATCTTGAGCCGTGTGACAAACAGCTACTCGGAGGAGCTGCGTCAGCGAGCCACACGCAGACTCTTTTATGGCGATTCTGCGCCATTTTTTGCATTAATTGGCGTTAGCCTTGCCACCGGTTCGGGTGTGTTGAGCAAGGAGGATGAACTGGAGGGTGTTTGCTGGGAGATACGCGAGGCGGCCAGTCGCTTGCAGACCGCCTGGAATCACGACGAGATATCCGAAACTTTGAATAGCAATTTCAATATTGACAAACTTGAGGTGGGTCCACCAATAGCCAAGGGCTGTGCGGCCGTTGTATATGCGGCCAGTTTCAAGGAGACTCCCGCATCGGATACGAAAAGTGGCGGCGAAACGACAACATCGTCTGCCGCCAACACATTGAGCAGCTCCACAAACTGGAATCACGAGATGATGTCGCCCTTGCAGAATATGTCGCGATTCGTACACAATTTTGGCGGATCCGTGGATAACATTTATAATTACAGTCAGCCAACGGCTGCCGCCGCCTTTGTGGATGGCCTCACCACCACAGCTGCAACAGCAGCTGGACAACAGCCACAGCAGCCGGCCGAGGCGCAACGTGGCCTGCCATCAGACTATACGGAAGCGCTGATACAGCCTGCGGCCCATGACCCTACCTCGATCGAGCGTTATCCTCTGGCACTCAAAATGATGTTCAATTACGATATACAAAGCAATGCGCTGTCCATTTTGCGAGCGATGTACAAGGAGACGGTGCCAGCGCGTCAGCGTCGCATGAATGCCAGTTCTGAGGAATGGGAGCGTCTATTGCAACATCAGACATTGACGTTGCCACCGCATCCAAATGTTGTGTGCATGTTTGGCTTCTTTTGCGATGAGGTGCGCAACTTTACCGACGGCCATCTGCTCTATCCGATTGCACAGCCGCAGCGGATCAATCCGCAAGGCTATGGACGGAACATGTCATTGTACTTGCTAATGAAGCGCTACGATCACAGTCTTCGTGGCCTGCTGGACACCAGTGAGCTGAGCACACGCACCAAAATCCTCCTGCTCGCCCAGATGCTGGAAGCAGTCACCCATCTCAGTCGACACGGTGTGGCTCATCGTGACCTCAAATCGGATAATGTGCTGATCGAGCTGCAGTCGAATGATCAGGCTCCGCTGCTGGTTCTGTCCGATTTTGGTTGCTGTCTGGCGGACAAGGTGCACGGTCTGCGTCTGCCATATGCTGCGAATGACATCGATAAGGGCGGCAATGCGGCACTGATGGCGCCAGAGATCTTTAACACACAGCCCGGGCCGTTTGCGGTGCTCAACTATAGCAAGGCCGATCTGTGGGCCTGCGGTGCATTGGCCTACGAAATCTTTGGTCTGCCTAATCCCTTCTATTCAGCTTCGGGCGGATTTGCCCGTGCACAGGGCGAGCTCACTTATTCGCTGAGGAATAGCGACTACAGACATGAGCAGTTGCCGCCACTGTGCGATGCGTGTCCGCCGCTACTGCAGCAGCTCATCCACAATATACTTAATCCGAATCCATCGAAGCGTCTTAGCCCGGACATTGCCGCCAATGTGCTGCAGCTCTTCCTCTGGGCACCATCGCAATGGCTCAAGGCTGGCGGCATGCCAAACAGTCCCGAGGTGGCTATCAACCCCCTATCACTAAAATTCTTGTACTTTTTTCGATATTTATGTGTGTTTATCTCTTGTCTTTGCAGATCCTGCAGTGGCTGCTCTCGCTGACCACCAAGATCATATGCGAGGGTCGTCCAAATGGACATGGCATCGATCAGCTGAGCGTTGGTGGCGTTGGTCGTCATGCCTACGTTGAGTATTTGCTCATCTGCAGCTTTCTGGTTCGCGCACGCCTGCGTCGCATCCGAGGCGCTTTAAACTGGATTCAGAATGTGGTTACCACCGTCTAGGCGATGCTGAGAAGAGTTGGACTGTTCGAGTTGGGCTGTTCGACGCTGTTTACATCCTGTTATAATGAGAAGTGAAAATACGAAAGAAGAAACAAAAATAAAACGTGTGATACCTAAAATATATACTTACATATATATATATATATTTATATGTAAATATTTGATAAAAATAACAAACTTTAGCCGCATACACAACAACCGCTTTTACTTTTTTCATATGCCAACAGCAGTCGAATCCTTATAGCCATGTCCCACTGTCTACATCCTGTGCACCGCCCCTCCCCCTCTACCAAAATTTTATTCCTTCAAATTTGCACGCTTTTTAGTCGCAAACGGCAAACAAATAAATTTCAGGTTTACCAATATAAAAATAGAATTTTTGCATACCACTAAATATTTTGTCGTATTTTCGCAAGACTATTTAATTTTTCATAATTGTATTTTATTTATAAAATTATATGTAATATGTACATTACTGGATTCATAGGCATGCCATTTTTAAGATATACTTCCAAAGGTGTTTAGCAAACCCATTAGATCACCAGATTCGTCTAAAAATTGTTTAAGTTTGTCGAAATTCTGGTTGTGCGGATTAATACGAACGAGTTGCGGGCGTAAGCCATTCATTGTGACGATTATGCATCGTTTGTTTCCAAAATCAAATTTATATAATTTCCTATTTTTCGCATCGCAGGATATTACCAGATTACATCCAAATTGATGCAAGTTATGCTTGAGTATTTCTATAATTTGCTCATTATTGTTGCACTCTAAATAGTAAATAAAAATATTAAATGATTGTAGGCATTGGACATGTTCTTATGCGCACCAAGTATATCATGGAATTGTTGTAGAATTTGTTTGTGTTCAACTTCAACTTGATGCAGCTGCAAGAGTTCGCCATCGAATTGAGCTGCAGAGGCGACTGTGTTTTGCTGCCCTTTGGAATATTCGATGGCTGCACCAATTTGCTGCATAGCGTTTGTTGTTTTCTTCAGCGCTGTTTGCACGACAGCAAGTCCTCGTTCAATTTTATTGAAAGTTTTATTATTTACAGCCATTTCGACATGAAAACAATTTGATGCGAAATTTTATACACGCGCGTCTGTTTACAATCTCGATTATTCTATCGGTATGTCAAATGTATGTTACACTTTCGATATCGATAGGTTCGTTTAATTTCTGACATTCGCATTTATAGAATAAAATAAAATAATTAATTTCAATTTGAACACAGTGCGCCTTTAACTTCTGATATCATTAGCACAAAGTTATAAACGCATTTAGTATTTTTTTTACTTTCAATTACTATGCAGATTATTTAAAAATTAATATTAATAAAAATTTAGAATATTATGTTTTGATTAACAAAACCTATATCTAAAATAAAAAATTAAAATATTACAAACAACCAGCAAATATGTGAGTATTTTTGACCACAATCTTTAATTTAGATGTTAAACTGACAAACATAAGAAAAGTATTTATTTAAAACAATAATTGTTGTCATTATAAACAATTTGTCTGCTTAATTATTAGGATAACAAAATGTGGATAGTTTCAAATTATGTTTGAACGCTGCTCACGCAGAGTTTGTTATCGTAGAAGGAGCAGGTTGCCATATGGAGAATTTCAGCACTTGCACCGTCTGCCAATTCCAGATTTGTGATATTTGGCGCCCAATCGGCGCCATAACAAATGCTCTTGTGCTGATCACTGTAGGTGCCCACCAGGTCCAGGGCCGGGCCGGAGGGGCTTATGTCAACGACATGAAAGTTATTGTACATGCAGGCGGTCAGGATGAGATCATTGCGAAACGGATGTGGCTTGAGACGCCAAATGCCGCCGCCTAGATTCAGCTCGGCGAGGCTGCTCTTCATGCGGCGCGTATCGAAGAGACGCAACACCTCGTCGTAGCTGCCGGTAAGCAACTGGTGCTCGGCAACTGAACGACTTAGCAGACAGGTGACGCCGGCGCCATGTGCCCGATTTGTCCAGATGCGATCCGTGCCGCTGATGCGCATGTCGTAGGCATGCAGGAGACAATCGTCGCCGCCGGTGAATAGACGCTGCGGCGACCAGCGATCAAAGGCGCATGTCCATGCCTCAAAATTGTGCGCATGCCAGCAGTGCAATTGGCTGAGCTTCTGCTGCGCCGTATTCAACTGCAACTGGTGGACATTGCCCTTGGAATCGGACACTAGTAGCTGCACAGCATCTGCATCGTCAGCACATTGTCGCCAGTCTATGGCCAATGCTAGAATCGGTGTCTCTTCGCCCTGCTCCAGCGTCAAACTGGCCCGTTTCACCAGTCGATGTTCGGCTGTGACTAGCTCGTAGATCTCGACCTCACCGAGCCCATTGACTGTGGCCAGCAGCGGGCCGCTCTCTAAGTTGCTGGCGGGCAGCCACTTCATGTCCAAGATGGCTGCCGTTTCAATGCACTGCAGCTGGTCCAGGTTGCCGCTCTCCACATCGAAGGCATACAGATAGACGCGACCCTTGCGGGGCTGCTGCGAATTTTGCGATTCTTGTGGAGCGCCACTTTCAGCATCGGCTTGCTTCGCATTCACCAGCTGATAGGTGCCGCACACAAAATAGCCAGTATGAGCCTCATCCACTGTGCACCATTCCACCGAATCGGCCGAATAAACGGTGTCCACGCTGTGCAACGTCGTAAACTTCATGCTACAATTGTATTTGTTGAGTAAGTATCCAGATTCATATAGCTTAAGAGCGGAATCGATATTTATTTAAAAGTGCAGCTTTCACACAAAATAATATATAGATATAAGGAGTTAAATAATATTTATTTTAAACTTATTCTGTTATTTCACGAACAAAAATACAGCGGCCGCATGTCTGCCGCTGTTTACCAACACTGTCACGGTATTGTATGTGTAATGAGAGTATGGTCACATTGGCTGCTGCTCCTTTTGTAAACATTGCAGCGGCCGTTTGGTAATTCAAAATTGTTCAGCCTTTTTTTTGTTGGTTAATTGTCGAATTTATTTAGTACCAGATCCAGTTTCTATAGGCAGCTGGCTGCGAAGTATCGTTGCTTAATAAACCGTTTTCCACGCGCTTCTTTTCAACATGTCGATATGTATTTATTTACAAGTTATTTTGATTTGTCGCAGCTGCATATATATTTCCAATATTTTCCATATCTATATCATTGTTTTGTCCGATAGTTCAATCCAGTCAGTCAGTTGTCAGTTTTTGCTGAGGCGTTTTAGCATTTGCAAAATACAAATGCTAATTTAAATAAGAAAAAACAGACCCTCGCTCAATGATTGGGTTTGCTTGTGCGACCGATAATTATCGATGATTAAGCGATCTTATTGCTCATTAGAATTTATTTGTATGTTTTTGCTACTTTTAAAAATTAATACGTACTTTCTACTTAGTGCTCGGTTTAGGGGCTACAAATTATTATGAAATTTAGGCTTAGTTGTTCACTTTTTCAATTTGTTTTTTTTTTGTTTTCTCTTTGCTTATTACATTACATAAAAAGTTAATTGGTAATCAGTTGACGACCGAAAAGTTACAATTTCTATACCTATTTTTTTATGCAAATACATATTTATTTATTAATTTTTTTTACTTTATTTAGTTGGTTTTTTGTGTTTTGCTTTGTTAGCTGCAAAATTAATGCATACGTTTAGTGCATGTGTATCTGAGTGTGTGTTTGTATTCTATGTGTGTGTGTGTGTTTATTGTATGTGTGTTGTGTTTGCGTCGGTGCGTTTCGTTACGGTTCCTTTTCTCACAGTGTCCTGGTTGGTTTCTATACTTTGCTGCTTTATACATGTTCCGATGCATGTGAAATACGTTTATTGCACGCTATCTCTCTCGCTCTCGCTCTCGCTCACTATCTCTAACTCCCTCTCTCTCGCTTACTATCTCTATCGTACTCTCTCTCTCTCTATGTTGCTTTTCCTTTGTTTCTAACGTATCCTTAAAGTAAACAGTTAAGTTATTTTTGAAGACGCCCTCAAATCAGATTTTAAAAGAATACAAATGTATATAAACAAATATATATATATATACATATATATATATATACATATATATATATATACATATATATATATACATATATATATATATACATATATATATATATAGTATTAAAATTATGCATATCTGCATATGTTTTATGCAGCTTATAGAAAAAAATAATAAAATAGAACTTTTGACTTAAAAATTAAATATATATATTTTTTTTTTGCAAAACACTTTGTACAAAACGCCTACAATACCCATCTATATATATTCTATATGTATTTATATGCTACACTAGAAAACACTTGCAACTACTTGATGGGTAGGGGGGTTGGCTAGGGGCAAGTGAAAAATGGGTTGGTAATGGGGGCGGAGTGGGGTAGGTAGGCTGACTCGACGAGGTGTGTGTGTGTCTGTGTGTGTCTGTGTGTGTCGGTGTGTGTGTGTTGCCTTGTCTATCAACAATCTTATTCTGCACTCACTTTCTCGAAACGGTCTCCTGCGCCAACAATAACTAATAAATATATATATAAATTTATATATATATATATATCTTACAGAGACATATATATATATATATATATATAGTTAGCTATATCTGGCGCTGTCTACTGTTGATGTTGATGATGTGTTGGCCCCCCTGCGGCGGATTTGCGTTCCTCATTTTGTCTTCATGACAATGATCGGTTCAAGTATCTTAAGCATATCATTATTCTCAGGTGCACCGTTGCCGGGACCACCGGCACCAGCGCCTCCGCTGCTCCCGCCAGCAGCTGTCGTCGTCTGCAGCTTGCTGTAGCCCTGCTGCTGATGCTGACTAAGGCTGACCAGACGCTGCTGCTGTTGCTGCTGCTGCTGCTGTTGCTGCTGCTGCTGCTGCTGATTGATGACAATCGCATCGTGATGCGGCTGGGCTTGCAGGCTGCCGGTCATTTGTTGGAGGTCATGTTGCTGGAGCTGCTGGAGTGCGGCCAGCTGCTGCTGCTGATCGTTGGACGCATCGCCATCCAGTTGGGAGGTGTCCGTCTTGACGGCAAATGAATCGCCGCCAGTATCGGTATCATTGTCATACAGCTGTTCAGCAGACTCCTCCTCCTCCTCCTCGGTTTTGGCATGAAACTCGGTGCTGGCGCTGCTGCTCCGACGTGGTGTATGACTGCGCATCCGTCGCAGTCGCGCATACTCCGCCTGCTTGGACAGACGCTCCTTGCGCTCATCAACGTTTTCGGTGGCGCGGATTTGGGCACGCATCAGACGCGCACGCTCCGACAGTTTCTGCAATCGAACCGTACGCTGCTCCGGCGATTCATTCGCACGGACCGCCCGTTGATGTGCCGCCATTTTGTCCAAGCGGATGCGTTTCTCATCCTCCGTTTCATATTTGTTGGCGCCACTGCGTCGTGGCGTTGCCGACTGCTGCTGCACAATGCCATCACCATCGGCAGTGGAATGTGCATGGAGCTGATGATGGACATGCTCCATGGACTGGGGGCGACCGCGTCGATGCGTTAAATGCGGCGCGGCAAGCATTTGATTGATCTCCTGCTCCAGCAGTGTATTGGCCTTCAGTTGCTCCTCCTTCACAATCAACAGGTTCGTCTTACGCGGCCTTCCACGTCCCACTTTCGGGAACTGTTGCACCAGGTGCTGCTGCTGTTGCTGCTGTTGCTGGGTTTGTTGTTGCTGCTGCTGCTGTTGTTGCTGCTGCTGCTGCTGCTGTTGCTGGGACTGTTGATCCAGTCCGGTGACAGTCAGCGTGGGATTTGTGCCCGCCGGCGCCGACGTCAAGAGATTATATTGGCCGGTCGCCGCTGTCGGACTGCTGCCGCCGCTGGCGTTCGCAAAATGCACGGGGGTAAACGGCGGAGGCACCGTGTTCGGCCCAATGCCCAACTGGAAGCCATTGTGATACATGGGATAATAGGCGGTCGTTGCGGTGCCATTGGCGCCGCTGGCGCTTGTGCCACCGCCACCGGTGACAGTAACTGTGCCGGTGGCTGTGGTCCCGCCACTGCTATTGGCCGTTGCCGGGAAGGTGGCCAGATAGGGTAGCTGATTGTATAGCTGGGTCGTTGTCGTCGTCGCCGCCTGGCCGAGCTGCTTAAGCGCCTTCTGCTCCCCGGCGGCGGCCACAATCACCTTGGCCTCGTTCTGGCCCAGTGTAACAGACCCGCTGTTATCGGTCGTCTCGTTGCCGGTCTGCAAGCATCATCCAAAAAAGAGAGAGAATTTTATGTTTCAGGTTATGTTTGCAGGAAGAGCTGCATGAGCTTAATCTTCAGCTCCCAGCAATTCTCGAGAAATAAATACCAAAAAAATACAAGAAACAAGAAAATTATTAATAAAAATACAACACACAAAACATAAAACAATTTCGATCTTATTTTTAGATCTTTGTTTCTATTTTTCAAACACTCTTCCAAATCATTTTTCTAAGCGCCTCTTCTACAATTTATATGTATCTATATATCATCTATATATATACCATATATCTATTTATATGATGTCTTCAAGAATTTTCGAGTCGAATCGAATCAAAATATTACTTTTTACGAAAAACAGATCTAAACTATTTTTGAGCTTATAAAAAGTTTACTAATTTTATATAATTTCAAGTTCTATATAAAAATACCCCTAAGAATGTTGCACGTTAGAATAGGAAGAAATTACGATTTTAATTAAATTATCCACAAATACAAATTGCCCTTAATTTCAGATATTCAAAATCTATATACAAATATCAACATATATATAGTTTCTACATATATATATATATATATATAACTAATTGTAAAGTGAGACAGATTAACTAAATAGAAAGAGACAAATTTCCTTTTTGTTTTTTAATGAATTAAAGACGCTTTCCATTTCATATATATACCAAAATTAAATTAATCTTTTTATAAAACAAAATCAACAAAAAAAAGTTGTATAGTTTAATTTCTCTCTTTCTCTCAGAATTTAGTTCACTTTACTTGCATATATATATCCCTATATATACGTTCTCGCCTTCAAATACAAAATATATTTTTCTTACTTATTTTTTTTAATATTTTCTGCTCATCTTTTGTTTATTTTTGTCTATTTTTTTGTAGTTTTTTGTATGGATGCGCGCGGCGCTGGCTATTCTCTGACTCTGGCTGTGATTCTCTGGCTAATCTCTGGCTCTGGCTCTGATCCTCTGGCAAATCTCTGGCTGTGATTCTCTGGCTACTCTGGCTTTGGCTGTGATTCTCTAGCTAATCTCTGGCTAGTCTAGCGTTTTGATCTGCATACGCACCTGAAGTTCCACCATATTGGCGTATTTCTGCTTATAGAACTCGAGCTGATTGGCAATGCTAAAGTGCGGCATATGCGTCTGCAGCAATTTACCAGTTTTGCCCGGCTCCTCGCCATAGATTTGTTGCACAAATATGCTGCCCGCTTCGGCTGACCCGGTGCCACCGGCAACGCCATCGATTAGCTGCTGGGCGCCCAGCGAGTAACGTGGCTGTTGCTGCTGTTGCTGGAGTTGAAGTTGCTGCTGTTGCTGCTGCTGCTGTTGCTGCTGTTGCTGCTGCTGTTGCTGCTGCTGCTGTTGGGGCTCCTGTTTGAGCTGCATTGTGGGTCGCAGCATGCCGGGCGCTATAAACATATTCTGGCCCATGTACTCGATTGCCTGATGCTGTTGATAGGCAGCCGCTGGGGCTGCTGTCACCAGATGCTGTTGGCCATCGCCGGCAACAGTTGCTGCTGCCGATGCTGCTGTCGTTGTGTTATTGTTGTTATTGGTGCTGCTATTGCTGCTGCTGGTTGCAGGCGCTGACGAGACGTTTGCCTGATTTAAATTAATAGTATGCTCATTATTACAATTGGCTGGACCAGCTACGGAGGATGAGGTTGCAGCTGCTGCGGCTGCGGCGGCGGCAGCAGCTGCTGCTGCTGTTGCCACGGCAAGCACCTGCTGCTGCTGCTGCTGCTGTTGCTGCTGCGGCTGCGCGGTCAGTGAATTGGAATTGGTCGAATTGGTCGATGAAGACGACGACGAATTCAGTGGCACGCCTGCATGCACCTGCACCTGTTTGTAAATCTTTTTCTTTTCTCTGACCTTTTTCGCATAGTCGTTCAGCTTTCTCAGTCTTTCCTTGCGCTCCTCCACCGATTCGCTGGCGATGCGTTGACGCGCACGCGCCGCCATCTCCGCCAATCGGATCTTGCGCTGATCGGCCGTTTCGCTGGCGCGATACATCCTCATGCGCTCGGCCAGCTTGGAGAGTCGTTTTAAGCGCTGATCGGGTGATTCCATAGCGCGTCGTAGGCGCTGACGCGCCGCATTGCGTACCAGACGCATGGCTCGCTCGAGGTCGGATTCGTTTTGGCGTCGCTGGCGATTCGCCTCCGCATTGCGCAGTAAACGCTTGCGGTATTCGTCTTCACTTTCACGCTGTCGCCGCTCGCGCATCCTCTCAGCATTGCGGGCCAAACGGCGTACGCGTGCCTCGGGGCTCTCGTTCCACCGCTGCTGATGATGATGATGATGGTGTTGCTGTTGCTGCTGCTGTTGCGATTGTTGCTGCTGCTGCTGTTGTGTGCTGCTCGAGCTGACGCTGGAGGCGAGTCCCAGCGGTATTGGCGTCGGTTGTTGCTTCAACGAGAGTGGCTGTGAATAAGCGGGTAATGTTATTTGCAATTGTTGCTGATGAAATTGTTGCTGCTGCTGTTGTTGCTGTTGTTGTTGCTGCTGTTGCTGCTGCTGTTGTTGTTGTTGTTGCTGCTGTAGGTGATGGTGTTGCTGCTGCTGTTGTTGAAACTGTTGCTGCTGCTGTTGCTGCTGTTGCAGCTGCAACTGTTGCTGTTGATGGGTCGACAATGGTACCAACAACGCTGACGGATGGTCGATAAGAAGGCGCGCATTTGGACCATTTATTGCCAGCACATGTGTCGCGTACTGTTGCTGTTGCTGCTGATGATGGTCAAGTGTCGGCTCTATCTTTATCCCATTGGGATCTGGTTCCATTATTTGGCAAAGCCTGAACAACAATCGAAATTGTCGTCAAATCGTTGCTTGATCGTCGCCTGTTTGTTTGTTGATCTATATACACAAAAACGAACGATAAACAGCAAGGCACTTCCACTGCCGCTGCCACTTCCACTGCCACTGCCACTGCCACTTCCAGTCAACAATCAGCGATATCCTGCTGCTCTTGATAATATCGATAACTGTTGCTGCTACTGCTTCTGCTGCTGCTCGGGCGACAAATACGTTGGCGTTTTGGTCGCCGCATTTAACAGCCGTTCTCGTTGCGTTTTCGTTTTTTGTTTTTGTTTGCTGCTTCGCAATTTGGGATTCGTCGTAAGTAGTTACATAAAAAGAAATGCGCCTAAATATCGTTTATCGTAATCGTTTTGGCTGTACATGCTCACACACACACACACTCTGACACACATGCATACGACTGATGTCTCGCTAATTCTCGGTCCGTGTAATGCATATATATATAAATATATGTTTTTTTTTCTTTTTTGGGTGCGTTTTCGTCTTTAACAACTTTTGGCTGCTGCTGCTACTGTATCTCTCTCTTTTACTCTTTCTCGGTTTTTCGCTTACCGTCGCTGTTCTCTCGTTGTTTGCTGTGTGCTGCTGCTGTTTCGGTTTCTGTTTTGCGCATCACCCTTTTTTTTTATAGCAAGTCAATCAATTTGCAATAGGCTTCTAAATATGTTGATAGTTGCTGCCTCAGCTATTTTCCCCTGCTGCTGCTCTTTTTGCTCCCTTCTTTTTGTGCTCTGCTTCCTCTTGCTAGTATCGTCTCGCGCCGCCTGCACATGCAAATGTCAAAAATCATTCACAGATGGCAACAAAACAGAATTCAAGTGAAAAAAAACAACGTAAGGTTTGTGTCTCAGCTAAAAACAACGAATTGCGCACCTTTTACTACAGTCTCCTCCGAGTTGCCAGTTGCGCGCTGCTGTTGTTTTTGTTGTTCTTGTCTGCTTTTATTTTTGTGTTATACGTATGGGGACTATAAAAAAGTTAACGTTGCTTTACTTTATTTTAATTTTTAACCGTTTCTTTTAACGCTTTTTTTCTTCTTTTATTGCTGTGGCTACTTTGATGCGTGCGCACGTTTCTTCTTCTTGCTTGATAGTAAATGACAATTGGCGCCGCTACCGCCGCCGCCGCTGTGCGCCTTCCAATGACTATACGATGCTTCCAGTCACTTCCAATCGATTTTTCACATGATTATATGTACACACACACATAGGCAGACGTTCACGACTCACTCGCACACAAACACACACACACAAGCGGAGGTATCTATATACATGCATGAGCAAGTGTATGTAAGTGTGCACCACATACACACATATGAATGTTGTCCTTTTATAAAAATTTGAAAGCGATTCTCTTACAATTGTTGCATCAGCTGCAAGTTCTTCATTAATTGTACTATTATCTCATTTCGTTTTACCGCTCAGAAATTCTCTGCATACGCATATTTAAATATACATTATTTCACATTATACATTAGCTACATTATGTCCATATTCAGGCATCACGTTTCACATAGTTATCAGTCAAATTGTTCGCGCGCAAATTGTTAAAGTAATTGTGTTTGTTTTTGACAAATGAAACAACAAAAAAAACGCGCTAAATTCTCCGGCTAGCAAAATGCTCCGCCGTTTTCTGTACCAACGCACACAACAACACATTAAAAAATAAATACAACTGGAAATTGGAAGGCAACTGGATGTTTATGTGTGTGTATGTATGCATTTAGCATAAGCGATAGATTTCACTTCCATTGTAAGCTATCGATAGAATTTTGCGCATTTTCGATAGGTCCATAACCATTACGATAATTGCGCGCCACGCCGTTGGCGTTATGATCGATTTCGATATATCACAAAATGGGTACAAAATTTGAATTCTGTTTAACATAAGCTAAAAACTAATTTTGAGTGTTTCTGATGAATATTAAAACGGGCCATTTAAAAATTGTGAATGCAACTTTATTCAAGTATTCATTTTGTTTTTCGTTTGCTTTTGTGTTGTTTTTTTCTTGTTTGAGTGTGTTGTTTAATTTTTTTTTTAGTGTACATAGAATATTACAATTACATAAAATGTATTTCATAAAATTACATCAAAACAATATGTTGGAAGGTCTGGGTAAAAATAGTAAGAAAAAACAATTTGAAATTTCGACTAGAACTTAAGTGGTACGTTTAATATATATATTTTTTACCTTTCCTTTTTTCGTTTTTTTTTTTTGTATTTTTTTGTTAATTTGCTCATTTATTGTTCTTTTTTGTTTGTTAGGGTGCGTGCTTTTTACTGATTGGGTTCTGTGAGATGGTGGGGGTGGGGGCGTGAGGCTTTTAATGTTGATATAGCATGTGTTTGTGTATGTGTGTATGTGGTAGTGAGTGTGTGTATACACATAATCCTCTGTGGATTGCTGGTGAGAATAGATTCGTGTCCGCTCGCGCCTTTTTATTGCAGCATGGGAAAGGCACACACATACATACACAGTGGAGATGTTTGTTGCTGTTGCACTTTCGGCGGAAATGTTCAAATTGCGTTTTTTTTGGTGGTAACTTGAACTGTTAACCGCCAGATGTCGCCACCTGTTGCAGCGAAATAACGGCAATTGCTGATTGAAAGAATGCAAATTTAGTTTGAATATAAATTCATGTAAAAAATTCTACCACAGCAACAACACACATACATGCAAGCATATATGTGAGCAAGTGTGCGTGCGTGTGTGTGTAAGTGTGTACATATGGGGATGAAGTTAACTATTGCTTTTGGGGGTTTTTCGCGCGTTCTGCTTTTTCCTTCACCACATGTGTGTGTATCTCTCACATGTGTGCATGTGTGTGTGTGTGTGCTGTGACGTGCATACATGACTATTTCCTATGTGTGTGTGTTTGTGTGTATCTATGTATATTATAATATTCTGTGTTTTGTGTATATATAACTATATATATATATATTATATTAATATATATCGTACGAATATAATGCATGCATTATAAAAATACTTTTTTTGTTTTTTTTTTACTTCATCTTTGTTTAAATTTTAACTTAAAAAAAAATTGCCGACACTTGGCTAGCTCCAGAAAAAAAGTGTCACTTCTCCATTTATCATTGTTATTGTTATGATAATTATTATTATTGTTATTATAATTATTATGTATAGCTGCCTGTTGTTTTTCCTTTTGTTTTCTCTTTTCTAGTTTTAGGGCACTTCCTTTTTTAGGCGCCTTTCCTTTTGTTTTTGTTATTCTCTGTGTGTAATTGTTATATATGCATATGTTTTTTCATTATATATATATATATATATGTATTATTTATAGATGTTTTCTCTTCTTCTTTTATTCGTTTCCTTTTGTTTTTTTTGCTGTCTAAAACGACGACGTTGCTGCCCCACACATACATACATGCAAATGTATGTGTGCGTGCGTGTATGTATGTATATGTTGTGTGTGTCATACATGCATTATTTTGCTTCTTTTTAATGCAGATTTCTTGTACGCCCGCACAATTTGCTGCTGCTGCTGCTTCTTCTTCTCCATAGCTGCGTTTCCGTTTACACAGCGGCTTTCATGTTTCTGATTAGATATTTTTTTACTCCTGATTAGATTCGGTCTGTTTTGTGTGTTTGTTTACTTGGAAGCTAGGTTTCTGATTAGATATACCTTTGATTAGATGCTGTTATAATTTTCCTCTATCTCTCTCTCGTTCGCTCCCTTGTATACATAGGTGTGTCTGTTTGAGTGTGTGTGTGTGTGTGGGATGTGTGTGTCTGATTGGATGCACTGTCCGCTACTTGCTGGAGCCAGCTCCACAAGTTACGCACTACACTCTGATTGGATTGGAGTCCGATTGGAGTCTGGTGCTGGTTCTGCTTACGCTTAGTAACCCTTGAGGCGATCCTCGAGCGGCGGCTTAATCACCTTGGGTACACTGGCGCGCGAGACGCGCATCCTTTCGGCGGCTTTGGCCAAACGCTTTTTGCGCTCATCGTTCGATTCGCTGGCGCGTCGCAGTCGCTGTCGGGCGGCGTTCTTCATCAGTCTTAGGGTTCTTTGTACTTCATTTTCGTTTTGGCGCCGCACACGATTCGCTTCAGCATTTTTGGCGAGTCGCATCCGATATTCGGCGTCCGATTCCTTTGATCGCTTGTCCCGCATTCTCGCCGCGTTCCGTTCCAGTCGACGTTCGCGCGCTTCCAACGATTCGTTGCTGCGTCGACGCGCTGCTTTCTGCGCCCGCGACGACTGCGGCCCAATCGACAAATGATGATGCAGAGGATGTTGTTGTTGCGGATGCTGTTGTTGTTGCTGCGGATGTTGTTGTTGTTGCTGCGGATGTTGCGAATGTTGTTGTTGCTGCTGTTGTGGGTGTTGTTGTTGCTGCTGCTGTTGCTGTGGATGCGGCTGCTGTTGTTGTGGATGTTGTTGTTGTGAATGCTGAAAACTATTCTCACTGTTATTGTTATTGTTACTGTTATTGCTGGTACTATTATTGGTTGTGCTGCTGGTGACAGCGCCAGAGACGGACGAGGCAGCAGCGTTAGCAGCGGCGGCGTTGGCAGCGGCAGCAGTCGCTGTAGCCGCAGCAGCAGCAGCAGCGGCGGCAGCAGCAGCAGCAGCACCTGTACTAGCACTAGCAGCAGCAGCAGCGGCAACTGTTGTCGTATAGTTGTTGTACTCTATAAGGCCCCGGTTGCTCGGATACAGATGGTGCATGGGATTCTCATAGTTGAGGTATTCGGGCTTGATGAAGAACGGATCGGAGCGGGCGGCACTCAGCGGCGCCGTTGGCGAATTGAGGAAATATAAACGGCTGTGATGTTCTGTGGTTATGCTACCTCCGCCGCCACCCACACCCGCGGACATTGGATTGGTGGTGGGTGCTCTGCTCTTTGCCGTTGTTCTTGTTCTTCTTGTTGTTGTTGTATTTTTTAATATTATTTTTATTTATTTATTTATGTTCCGTTTTGTTTTGAGATCGCTGCGACAGCGATTTGGTTTTTGCGCCTATCGATTGCCGTTTGGCGTTTTTCTTTCATTCGCGTTTTCTGCTAACCAATTTTTCTCGGCTTTTGCCTGTTTTAAGTTAAATTGTATTTTTGTTGTGGGTGTTTTTTTTTTGTTTTTTTTTTGCCGCGTTTTTTGGCACACAGCACACACAATTTAACTGGGCAAAAAAATGTAGCGAGTAAACAACAAAAGCGACATAACTAATCAATATGGAAAAAAAAAGCTTCCAAATTCTGTTGGAAGCGATTCCACGATATACTTGGTACGTGCATACGTACACACGAACACGCATGCACCAGTATTTCGCATGGAAGCTTAGTTCACTCATTTCGCTCATTTCGTTCTGTTTCGCTCTCTTTGGCGCTCAGTGACTTCCAGGTTTTGGGGGGGGGGGGGGCCTTCCAATTGTCAAAATGTAGCCGGCACGGTTGCAGCGCAGATTTATTCACGCAGAGCTGCATGGGCAAATATTAATCGATTAACATTTACAATTATTTCATATTTCAAATATTTATAAATTAAATCAACTTATAACACTTGCTTAAATAAATACGATATATTTAAGTTAATTGACAATTATTTTATATTTAAAATATTTATAAATTAAATGAACTTTTTACACTTGCTCAAATAAATATACAAATATACAAATATTTTTAGCTATACACCAATACCATCGGTTTAGGGCAGTTCATAAATTATTTTACACTTTTCATATAATAATGACCATATTTCCCATTTTACTCAGATAATTTAATCCATATTTGTTCGTTGCGCAAATGAATACATTTTTGGCTAATGTACTTTTACAGAATCTGTTAAGGCAGAAGTCGTTATCGTGCTATCGAGCCTCAAAAGTTCTCTCGTGAAAAATAGTTATCGTTTTAATATGAGCAGTTATCGAAATATATATTGGTAATAATTGAGTTTAACAGTGAGCTAACAGTAACATAATGTAATACCTCAATATTTACAAGGTAACGAATAAATTGTATTAAATATGACGTCATAAATATATAGTTGTTCAATGTCAATTTAACAAATTTATTTACTTAATGTATTTCTTAAATTACATATATTTTGTCAATTCTAAAAAATATGAATTTATAAGACGTGTTCATCAAATCTGGCCATTATTGTAAACTTCAAAGGGAGTGACGTCATTATTCGCGCGCTCTCGGAGATTGCCTCTGAATGCTCAACGAAGTGCGCCACCTTGTGAACTTCGTGCATCGTGTGCTGTGATGTTTTTTGTTTTTTTTTTTTATATTGTTTTGTCTTGTTGGATATTTGCCGTGAACGGACGTCTTGTGTTTAGCGCTGCTGCGTCGCAGTTGGCGTAATTTGACTCAAAACAACTCAGAACCTGTAACGACAACAACAAAAGCGCTTTTTAAAATGTGTTTACATTTTTGAATGAAATTTTTTAATCGACTGTGTGTTTTATGTGTATTATTATTAATGTTATAAATTTTTTTTCGTGTGTGTGGTTTTTTTTTTTGTTGGCCAAACGAAGTGCAGTTTTGCGATGTGCAGCAGGTGCAAAAGAACAAATTCAATCAACGATTTGTCAACGAGATTTATGTAAGCATAAAAATAAAACACGGCACCTAACATCAAATTATAAATACATGTATGTAATATGTAATATGTTCGTGTGTATTTACATACGCTTACACATAAATAGACATTTTTACAAATTCATCGACTGCATATGGTCTACATTCAAATAAATAAATAACTATACATAAATAAATAAATAAAAGAAAAAGAAAAAAATGAATAATATGAAATACACGAACATGCACAATAACAATAAAAAGCAACTTTACACATTCCAAATTAATTCTGCTTGTGTGAAAAACTAATAAGTAAAAAAGAAACAAAAACAACAACAATAACAATCATAGCAACAACAACGGCAAGGAAACTATAGGCACGCCAAAGCAGAAGAAGAAAATGAATAACAATTTCGACTAAATAAAGGTATGTACATATGCATGCCTATATGCGCGTGTGTATGTGTGTTACGTTTACTTTACATACAAACACCATACTGAGTTATAGATATGACTGAACATTCATATGTATGCATGCATATATAAATTTATATATTTATATACATGTGAATATATATATATATATATATATATTGTGTGTGTTTCGTTATTAGTTTAACTCTTCAATTTATTATTGTTATTGTTACTGCTGTCGTGTGTGTGTGTGTTTTGGCCCCGGCGCTGTTGCCTCGCATTTGCTTTTGCCTCTTTCGCTAGTTCTTATTGTTGTTTGCTATTAACTATGCTCACTTAAGCTGAGCCACTGGAATAGTTACGTTAAATCAGCGCGTTTGCTCTCTGTAAGTATGTCTCTGTAGGTGAGTGTCTGTGTGTTTACTTGTGTGTGCACGTATTTTAGCATGCGACAGAGGCAGAGATTACGTTGATAATACCCAAGAAATGTGAAGAGAGTTGTGTTTGTGTTTGTATTTGTATTTGTTTTATTGCTCTTTGCGCATTTGATCACCCACATAATAAAAACTAAAACGTCAGGTTAAAACTAACACACATACATATATGTACACATACACATACATACGTAAATATGTACGTATAAATTCAATTAAGTGAAATTTGATGATTGTCAGAAATTCCCAGTTGCACTTTAAATGAACTTTAAATTTAATCAATTTAAAATAGAAAAATTGTAGACAAACACAAAGTTTTTATTTAAATTAATATACCTTTTGATAAAAAAAAAAAATAATTATAGAAATATATATATATATACATACGTATGCATATAATTGAATAGTCCTATTAGCGCTAAATATTTTGATTAATTTTTAAGTGAAGTTGTTAATTTTATCAAAATATCGTTTTCGTGTCGTGTCATGAATAATGACCCCCACACCCGTCCATCTCTTATGCATCCATTCTACAAACATGTATATGTATATGTGTGAGTTTGTATATGTGTATTTGTATATGTAAAGTTAGTGTTTTCCAGCACAGTGACCTCGCCTTTTCATTCTTTCTTGTAGCCGACTTGTAACTTTCTTAGGTTGCGCCAGTGTTGGAACACTGTTGGAACATTCAATGGCATTTTGAATTAGCCATGCATCGATTTATAAAATCGATTAATCAGCGAACAGCTGTCAACAAACAGCATAAATCTAATACGGTTACCAATTGGCATATATTGGAAGTAACATACATGTGTGGATCCAATTAGACTGGAATTTGGCAGATTTGCCAATTGCTGCAAATCTAGCCGCGCAGCAGCAGAAGCGATAAAAAAGAAACACGAGCACAACTTGAAAAGGCGCATTCTCAAAGGCATTTGCCGCTTTTGCACATTTAGCAATTTTTTTGTTGTCTCTCTTTCTTTCCTTTAATGATCCTTTGGGCCTGCCTTTGTCTGCCTGCCTGGTAGCACCAATAGCAGCAGCAGCAAAAACATCGTTTGGCATTTTACGACACATGCAAAACTTGCTATTTAACATTACCATATCCATTTTCCATCCTCTACTCGCTGACTCACACACACACATTGTACATGTTTGTAACAGAGTATCATTAAATGCAGATCTCTATAAAAACATAAAAATACATACACACACACACAGAGACATTGTTGTTGTTGTGGTTATTGCGTTCGTTTCATCGATGCAAGCAGCAAATCCAAAACCAAAACCAAACCAAACCAAGCCAACAGCAACAAAAACAACCACTAGCAACACATGCATATATTCACACACACGCACACACACATAGACGCACATGCACAAAGCAAAGCCAAACCAGCAATCCATAATAATCTTCCCGTAATTTATAGTCCAAGACAATTTATGTAATTTACAAATACCAAAAACGAACGAGACGGCAAATGACGGAATGTACACGAATGAGCAGGCAAAGCAACAACGACAACAACAACTACAATAGCTCTGAGAGCGAATGCAACTGCAACTAACGATAATAACAATAACTGAAAAAAAACACAACGACAACAGCGTACTAAATAAACAATTCAACAAATTTGATCCGAGGCAACACACATACACACACACACACACACATGCTCGCATACATAGACACGCACATAAAAATTCATATGAAGAAAAAAAATTAAATGTGTGCAGTAAGAAAACGTATAAAATAACAACAGTAAGTGCAGCAACTGCAGCGTTCAAACAAACGGCAACGGCGACCGCGAGAGCGACGCTAGCAGCGACTGCAGCAGCGCGTATACAGAAAATGTCGTTCGGTTTATGTTTTTCGCTTCTCAAGTTTTTTGTGAACGCATTAAAAGTAATATGCTGGAGAGAGAGAGAGAGCGAGAAGGATCATTATTATTTGTATTTTATTTTATCAATCCCACCGAAGCTTTTTATACGCTGCCCTGCTACCAGCAGGTGCTGCCGCCATATTGAGAAATATCGAATTGAACTTATTCAACAATATATACACACAATATACACAAATAGCGATATTGACAACAGGTGTAATTTTATGTATCTATCTATCTATCTATTTAAAATACAGTCCATGAGCAACGTAATGCAATTCATTATTTATTGTCCCCTAAAAACAATCAACACAAAAAAGATTGCTTAAATTAAAAATAAAATTAAAATTTGAAAATATAAACTATATTTATTAGAGAAAGAAAAATCCAATTAGATCAATATAATTTATTATATATAAACTAGTTAAAAGAAAACCAGATGTTTGCAACTTGCAAATATTATAAACAATAAAGATGTATCCAACTTTTGAATGTAGTCAGTAATTAATTTAATTAATTGTTTATTATGTAAAACAAACAAAAATTTCCACAAGAAATAATTAAAAAGTGAGTAATATCTCAACTTACTGTGCATCTGTATGCATATATGTGTATATACAAACATAAGTATTTTGTTGCATTGTTATTATTATTTTTTTAAAGATAAGATCTCAGTTACTTCTTCCTTTTGTCGCTTATCAACAACGTGCATGGCAAAGTGATTATATACACTCACCAAATACTTGCAATAAAAAGCAGAAAAAAAAACTACATAAAATTATAAAACTTGCACAAACACAGGCGCACACACACACAAAGACATTCACTCACACACAGGCATACTGACTATCACTCTCTCGCTCACACATTCAAGCAGAGAGTGCGGTAATTGCATTTATTGCACGTGTATATTAATCGCTCTTGCTGCACTCTCTTTCTCTATCTCTAAATTCGCCTCTCTTTTGATTTTTACCCGCTCGGCAACCTAAGCCAGTCCCCAGACAGCAGCAGCAACTTGCTCGGTTGCTCACTCCTTCCAGTTAAGAACGAAATGCAATGCAGCAAAAAAAAAGTATGAAAATAGTATTTTCTCTTGTGTTTTGTTAGCTTTCTATGCTTCTACATTGTTGCTGCTGCTGCCTGAATGCATTTGTTGTTGTTGTTGCTTTTGTTATAGGTCACATTTAGGTTAGGGCATTTCAAGTGCGACTTGCTATTGATGTAGTTGATTTTTCTTTTGCTCTTACTTGCGGCTTAACTTTGCATTGCGTTGCATTAATGACGTCGAACGCTGATGATAATGATGATGAGGCTGAGAACTGGGTGGAGAGTTGCACAGAATAATACATATATCTATCATATATATATATATATATATATGTATAGGTGAGAGGACTTGCAGGTTTTGGTTTTGGCATCATTTATGGCTCTGCCTGCCTGCCTGCCTGCTGTGATAAACTTGTCTATGCGCCTGCTACTTTTTATGCGCTGAGTTCTGTTCCCAGTTTGCCCAGTTCTCCCATTTTTGTCGTTCAATGTGTGTGTGTGCTTCTGTTTATCTTCACTGCCGTTGCGCCATTGCCAAGTTTTCGTCTAGTTTTATTTTTTTCAACTTCTCAGCCTGTCTTGTTCCTGCTTCTGGCATCTTTCTTACCTTTCCATTCCATTCCATTTCATTCCGTTCCTCTAAGCACACCCACCGCCCACACGCATCTTTAGCTATTGTTGGTGTGCAGTTCTTGCTTAACTTTTCACAATACACTATTTCAAAATTACAAAGGAGCGTATGCGCATCACAGTCACATTGATTAATTACTTTCAATTCGCAGAGTTCTTTATTAGAAATATAACCAGTTATGCAAAATAAATACAATTATATTAAAAATTTCATCGCTTCCAATAATAAATTTTTAACGTGCGAAAAAAAACTTACTGTGCAGCAAGCAGAAACAGAGTATTGGGTAGTCGTCAAATCTGGCGTCTAAGCTGTTACTGGCTTAACTTCTTCTGTTGCTTGATGCTGCTTTAGCATGTATCTTGCCGCGCATACTCCTCCTACGTGGGTTACATGTTCGTCGTTGCCTTAATCATCATCATCATCATCATCATTAGCATCATTGGAATTATCATAATCGTCATTATCACCAATGTTTATTTTTGGCTCGCTTTGGCGCATTCTTGAAATTCCCCTCCTTCGGCGACACATAAATATTGCGTATATTTGTGTGTGTGTAGTATATGCTTTTATATTTATTTTATTTAATTGTCACCAACTGTCAACTGTTTTGTTTTTATTTGAAATTTTCATTAGTTGGCTATATCCATTTTCGATTTCTGCAGAATTAATTCATTTCTCATTTATTTGTGTTTGTGAGAAACATAAACCGAACCACTTTGCCTTTGTATATATAATAAATATACAAATAATTTTGATGACTTTCGTCTGTTACGCGGAAAATGTTTACACAATTTGGCTACAACTCTAAACCGATAAGCGATTGAATATCATTCAATATACAAATGTATATACATATAGATATATATGTATATATATATTATCATATGTGCATGCATGCATACATACATAAAGATATATGCAAGCCATGCTATTAAACTCTTTTTGTTTGGTTTTAATTCTGGTTTTGGGACCACACCTATTTGTACACACACACACACACATAACGCATGATGCGATTGTCAATCTTCAGTTGGATCAAGTTGAGTCTGGAATGGTATACACAAATACTTACATACATTTACATCATTGTATGCTCACACACTCAATTGTACTTTTTGTAGGTGTTCAATTTCCACTTCCCCAACAAAAACTCGCGCTTGCTCTCTCTATATTTCTCTTTCTGTCTTTCTCTCACTGTATTTATCTCTGCATCTTGATATTTCCACCCACCTATAATTTAATAAATATATGCATACACACACACTAAGCTAACATCTCTTCTTCCGGACCCATTGTTATAGCAAGTACATGTAAATTATTGTTCCACGGTGAGACTCATTGTCGTGCGCTTGTAATTACCACGCACACACACATATATATATATATATATATCTTTATATATATGTATAAATATATACACATAGCTACCCACTGCAAAAAAAAACAGATCAATCTTTCACTAACCTTAATACAATTCAAGCCATTTTTAATTTCTGGAATTGATTACCAATTGAATACGCAAACAAGGCACGCAAAATATGTTATACTCTTTCTAAAAAATATATACCAATATATAGAATAACCATATACAACTACAATGGCCCTTTTCTTTTCTTTGTGCATTTAAAAGACAAATAATTTGACCTTACATGTATGGTAATAATTATTATACATCTGCACACTGAAACACTGAAGTTGCTGTTGTTAAATATTATGTCTTCATCTCCTTCTCTATCGGTTCTTTCTATCACATACACGCACACAAACAATATTCCTGTATGCGCACTACTTTGTCTCTGTTTTTCGCGCATTCTATCGGGTACAAAGAGTATAAGAAGAAGCGTACTATTTCTTTCAATATATACTTTCTAAGTCAACGACAGCGTTTAAAATTTATCTAGTGCGCACACACACACATACCAAGCAACAATGTACGCCTGTCGTGTGTGTGTGTGTACATCTATCAGTGCACCAACTTTGTCTTCTTCGTTCTTAGCGATGTGTTCTTCCAAGTCTTCAGCGTTCTTCCTCCTCTATCTCTTCCTCTTCTTCTTTTAGTTGTTGTTGTTCGTGTTATGTTCGCTAGCTGTCCGCAAATATGCTCACAAATATTAAATTGTACGTACCGCCCACAGCCCACCCCCCGCAGCCACGCCTTGGTAGCACCACTCACCGTCCGTGCGTTGTATAAATTTTCTGTAGAACTGTACAATAGCTAAAAAAAATAAATAAAAAAAGTTAAAGCACACAGCCCAACGACGACGGCGACAAGAGTTGAGTTAAGTATTAAATGTACGTACACACACACACATATGCACGCTAAGTGAGTTGCTTGTGTGTGTGTGAGTTGTTATAGTATGGATATGGATAGTAAGTGTAAGTAGCGAGTATTTGTTTTTCTTGTCTCTTCGTTGCTGCTGCTGGTGTTGTTGTTCTTGTTGTTATTATTATTTCTTTAATAGTTGGCTGCGACTACGATTTTAGCACGCTGAAAAGAACTAAAGCAACAAACGGGCCAACAGCACCAGCAACATTGAAACACACACACACACAGCAGCAGCAACAACAACAAACAAATTTTGAGTTTCTTGACTTTTCTGCCATTACTATTAAGTTGTAAGGCTCTCTCGCGTTCTCTTAAGTCGTTTGGAACTCTTAGCTGATGCCGGCGGTTGCTGTTTTGTTGTTGCTCGCTCTTTTTCTTCAACTAGTATTATCCATGCTGCACTCTTCTCTTCTCGCGTGTACGAATCTTGTTTGTTGTTGTAAATTGTAATATTTCCTCATATGTTGTTAACCGCGAGCGACGCTGCCAAAGACGTCGCCGTCGCTGTCGAAGTTGGCGTCGACGCTAGCGTTGCTGTTGCTGTTTTTCTTTACTATGGTTTCAATTTTATTTAATTTTATTTTAAACTCTAAACAAAAGACGCAAAGTTGAGCTGCAGACTCGACTTGGACAACACAATGAATGCTAATGGCTGGAAGAGGGAGCTAACCGAGTGGTGGGGGTGTTGAGGGGGCTTCGATTGAATATACCATATGCGGGCAGGGCATAAATGCAAACATGTGTGTGTGTGTGTGCTTATAAATTATACAGATATTCCATACATGTTCCTACATACAAACACACATATATAGTAATATGTAGTTATGTATGTATGTAAGTCTACTAACGTGTATATTGTAGTTATTATATTCAGACAAGAAATAAGAGACGACGACGGGAATTGTACATTGTATGATGTCGTCGTCGTCATCGTCGTACAAGTACTCGTCGTACAAATATGTATTGCAAATTGGTTGGGTTTTCAGTTCCAGTTTCCAGGTCGTTGCTGTTCACTCTATGTTGTATGCGTGTGTGTGTGTGTGTGTGAGTCAATGTAAACGTTTGCGCGTAGTTATTGCATGTTCTTATTTCTACTATTTGAGACTTGGCTGCAGTTTTTCCAGATCTTATGATTTCCTTCTTCTTATGCTTCTGCTTCTTCTTCTCATCGCGATCCCAGCAAGTCGAGCGATCGCATCCAAATTTGACTAAGCAATTGCTGTTTTTGTGCGTGTGTAAGTTTTTGCGCTCTCTGCTCTCAGTTGTTGCTCAGTGTTGTTATGCTTGATTTCCATCATTTGAATAGTACAAGAAGCGTTGTCTTTGGAACTGAATCTGCAACTAGACTACAGGAATTTCACATTCCGCACACAACTATTGGAAACACATTGGCATTTTAGCGTCGATCATCATACAGTACATTTCCAAATAGTTGCTTGGAAAATTGTCTGTTTGTGTTGTTTTAAATTACGTATGTGTAGTGTATCTGGAATCGGATTAAGGATTTTCTTTTGTTGTTTTTGGGTAATTTTTAAGAGAAACTTTGCCAAGTGAACAAGTTCACATTTCTTGCATTTTCTTTATGTATTTAATATACATATGTATATACAAGTACGTGAGTGTATGTGCAATTCACATAAAATTCTCTAACTTTCTTAGCTTGAATATATTGGCTCAGCTTGCACACAGCAGCAGCAAAAGTTTTGCTTGTAGTCAAATGGGTAAAATGGGCAGCTGTTTTGCATTCACTTCTCAGCAAAGGATGCATTGCCCTTGGCATTTTGCGTACTGCTTCTAGCTTATACTCAATTTCCCCCTTACCTCCCTATCCGCCCCTTCCGTTTCCACTCCCACTCCTTTGACCGTCCTTGTTTACCCTTTTCGAAGGCATATATACAAAGAGAGTAGGAAGAGAGGGATACAAAGAGTGAGATAGAGCAAGATAGCTAGCACAAGAGAACACATAAATTTATCGTTGTAGTTTCTGTGGCGGTTAACCTCACTTCACCTCTCTCCCCCTGGCAACCCACTTGCCCCTTCCCCTTCCACGTGCGCTCAACGCATCCCTCCTTTAGTAGCAGTCATCCGGCTCATAGAGTTTATTTTATTATTTCGTTTCGTTACGATTTTTGCTATTATTTATTTGTTCGCTTCTCACTGTTTCACAGTCTGTCTCTCTCTCTCTGTGTGTGTGTGCATGTTTTTAAGTTTTGTTTTTTTTTAGTTTTGACTTGTTTTCTTTTGTGTAATTTTATTTTCGTTTGCGCGCGTGCATGTGTGTGTGTGTATCAAGTTCGTATCTTTGTGTGTGGCTACGACAGTAAGAATTGTATTACCGTTGTTGTTGTTTTTTGAATCTACACAATAATAAAAAACGCTCGAGTCTCATATATAGATTGGGTAGCTTGAAGGTGACAAAGAGGGGCCCTGGTAGGGGAAGTGAGGAGGGGGGAATTTGTTTGTTTGCTTGTGTGTGTGTGTGTTTTTATTGTATGCGTGTTTTTATTTTCTTGAATTCCAATTTTTTTTCCTTCTTTTCTTACTTTTATTTATTTAGTTTTCGTCTACGTTTGTTTTTTGTGTTCGTCGTATGTATTTTTCATACATATTTCTCCGACTCTCATTATTAATAAATAGTTTCTTGTTCTCTGTATTCATTTTCAGTACACAAATCGCCGCCACTTCAACCGCGTGACTATTTTTCCGTCGTTTTTTCCCCGGAACAAAATTAAAATAAAATAAATAAATACATACAAATAAAAAGAGAAAAACACAAACACATTTGGAGAACTCTTTAGCGTGCCACTTGTTGCGCTTCTGTTTCTGTTTTTTTTTTTTTTTCCGTTTTTCGTTTTTTGCTTTGCGAAAGGACTCCCATTTCGTGCCCGCGCCGATGTCGTCGCAGCGGGAGCGCGGCTAACTAACGGGAGCGAGACGCCCGTTAAGGAGAAGAATTGGCATGCAGCTGGCTGGCTGGCCGGCTGGCTGCTTACACGCTTCCTCCACCAACGCCTCCGCCTCCACATGCGCATTCGCCTTCGCCTCCTTCTCATCCAGCAGTAACATCAAGTTGTCGGACTGCGTTCGCAACTTAAATTCCATCTCCATCTCCGATTGCAACTTGAACTCGTGCTTCTGATTCGTGGCGGATTCTTCGGATTCGGTTCACCTCCTCCAAAATGGACGCCGAGATATGCAATCCGCAATTATGTCGCATTTGCATCACATCGCACACAAACTCAAGCTCAATGCAAATGATTTCCATATTCGGCGAGGATTCGCTTTGGCAAAAGATCACCACATTGGCGGACGTCAAGGTAAGAACCAATCCCCCTAATTATCTGATAATCATAATAGTGTAATGGCAAGAAACCAGATCCCCAAATTAATCAGTTCATAAATCATATTGAATTTGCTGTGGACTCCATAGAAAATAATGCAAAATTTGGTTTTAAAGACAATTTAATATTTAAACATTAGTTAAACAGTTCAAAGTTTACAGTGATATTGATAAAGAAACACTAAAATGAAGAAATTTAATAAGGTCTAAAAAGTAAAGTTGTCAAATTTGAAGAGCCTTTACCGACATAACTGTCTAGGAAAAGTATTAATCGATTACATTTCAAATATCTTATCCAACTTTCATACAAACATATATTTTTATTACAGTCATAAGTTTTTTAATTTTTAAATAAGGTTTTGTTTTGAATACGGATATGAAATTGCATTTCGAATAAGACTATATTTAGAATATGACAACTGGCAATCAGTGGCAACATTTGAAATGCTGAGCAATTCCATTGAAAACATTCGCAATCGAATTTCTGTGGATTATTTGTAATATGCGCAAAAAGAAGAAGCTGCGGAAGCTGAATTGGAGAAGTTTCTCCTTGAAGTGTTATGTATTCAACTATATACATGATTCTTTATGTATATATATAGAGTTGGCTCGGATATTTGTATTAACATATTTCATAGAATAGACTCAATTCACAACATTTTTTGTTGCTTTTTTTTATGTTTTTTGTTTATTTTTCATATTTTTCACAGTAACTGACATTAAAAAAACGCTTCGTTTTGTTTGCCTTTGTGTGTTTATTTTTTTTGTATGATTTGTTTGTTTATTTCTTTGAATCAGTTTCAGTTGAGTTCAGCTCGGTTAGTTTATACATTTTTTTTTATACAACTACGGTCAAGAAAATAGTAATTGGTTTTGTCTTACATAAAAGTTCTTCTTGTTTATTATAGAACAACAGATATAGCTGATAATGTTATGTTTATTCGTAATTGTTTATAGAAGTTTCGATTGCAATAGTATTTAAAATTATTCCCCGATTAGAAACCGATAAATTAGGAATTCTGAATTTTCTGCTATGCAGCGTATTCAAGGCTATCCACAAAATGGGCCATACTTTTATGATATTATAATAAAAAAAATTTTATTACTTAACTCAAAAAGAAACTCTTAATAAACTTGATAAGATTTAAATATTTCAGCTTATTTCATCAGAAATTTAGAATATAAATAAGAGGAATTATAAAAATAAAAAAAAAGCGTATGAGGAGATATAGCGAAGTCTATGAAAATATAGAGTATTTGCATTGTGTAAAGCAGCTCTACTATTATGTTGACCGCAGCTGTATATACGATTAATTATACTACATTGGACTTATACGGTTTACAGAGAAGGAATCATATTTTTGGTATATATTTTTGTGCGTGTGTTTTTTATATGGAATTTCTGCTGTTTCTGGTTTCTTGTATTTAGTTTTCTTTCGTTTGCTGCTTTTGTAAAATAATTTACCGTTTGCCGTTTATGATTGCCAGCTTATTTTTCTTCTTTGGTTTGTCCTCTCTCTCTGTCTCTGTCGTACACACACACGTGCCTTGGTTATTTCATATGTGAATGTATAATTCATGTGTTTGGTTTAATTCCATAAATTTTTCTTTTACAATTTTGTACCGTGTTTATTTTTTATTTTTCTGCTGCTGCTGCTTCTGCTTCTTCTTCTTCAGAGTCGCTCTCTCACACAAAACTGCGCTCTCTCTTTATGTATTGCTGTTCCGCGCTCGCTCGCTGCTGTGGCGCACTCTCTGCATGCGGGACTCATTCACTTAGTCGGCTTAGACGTTCGTTGGCCCCCAATGGGGCGGGACGAAGACGTCGGAGCAGTAGCGGACAGCGACGACGGGAACTCTTTTCTTTACTCCTCTACTCCTCCATCCCGTGTCCACCGACATCGTCATCGGTTGCGGCTGCGGCTGCTGTGCTTTGATTTTATTCCATTCCATTCATGTATTTTTTTTTTATATTTCTTTTTCATTTTTTTTTTTTATTATAATTTTTCTGTAATTTTTCCTGAATGTGAAATGTTTTTCTGGTTTTTTTTTGCCTGTTCAATTTCAGTAGTTTTATGTGTTATACGTTATACGTCGTAATTCACTTTATTCATTTTGCATTATTCTCATTATTTTCGTTGCATTTGTGTTTTATTTTAATAACAATCATTTTTGTTACGAGTTTTGTTGTTGCTGTTTACTTTGCATTTATGGAGCAAGTCGTTGGATTACTCTTGACTAGTTGGGAACATGAGATCGCAGCAGATTGTGTTTATTGTACTTCATATATATATATGTATACAACACACAACGCATAAACACACACACACACACTTAAAAAAAACATACGCCTATTTATACGTTTATTTATGCCCGTATGTATTTCAGTTTATAGCTCTGATAATTCTTAAATAAATAAAACAGTTGTTCCATATCAAGGTTTTTTGTATAACCAACATGAACATGATTATTTATATTTATATATATATATCTGTAGCTCGATATATTATTTCTATTTTGTTCATTTAATAAATATCACAATAACAATTTTTATCTAAAAACCTGTTAAGACGTTTATTGTTTCGTTTTTTCCTGTTTTTTTTATGCTTTGGTTTTTGTATCTATTATTGTTCCTTTGTACGTCTGCGATTTAGTTCGTCGACCTATAAACAAAGTCGACCAAACCTTGTAAACTATTAAACATCTAAATGAGTGATAACTAAAAATATAACAAGCAAAAAAAAAAAAACATAGATGAGAATGGAATTATTATTATTATCAATCCATAAATGTGCGGTTTTTTTTGTTTAATTTGAGTGTTTTTTTAAGGTTAATCTTTAATAAATTTGCAAATTAAAACTTATAGTGATTATAAATTTACTTATTGATCAATTAAAGCTAGACAGAACCTGAACACATAATTAAATTGTTTCGATTCAGTTTTTTAACTATTGTGTGTTTTCTTAGTTTTTAAATTAAAAGTGTGAAATATATTTAATTTATTTATATTTCTTCTGCAGATATTAAATATGTTACTCCATTGCAAATAGTAAAGCAATTCATGTTTTATTTAAATTTATTTAATTTTAAATTTATTTTTATTTTATTTTGCTTTCTGAAGGCAATAAGTAAATTTGAAGATATAAAAATGTCAGTTTAAAAGCACAGGAAATAATATAATAATAATAATAATTTAATATGATTATGAGCAACATTAAGACTTGATAGGTTTTTTTTTTATTTAAATTTTTTTTAATTTTGATGTCTTCTTTTTTTTTTGTGTTTCCGCACAGATCGCCAAGAACGACACGTTGCCTCAGCAGGTGTGTGTGAGTTGTGCGAAGACGGCCATCTCGGCGTGCCTGTTCAAGAAGAAGTGCGAGGATGCGGATAACTTTTATCGCCAGCAGCTGCTGATCAAGAAGATCGAGGGGCATAAGGGTGAGCCGACAGTTGCTGCAGCATCACAGGATCACACAGAGACGACGCCGGCTGGCGAGGCGGACACCGGAGCCGGAACTGGAACCGGAGGTGGGGGGGTTGTTCAAATGAAGAGCAGCGCTAGCAGCAGCAGTGGCAGTGGCAGCGCCAGCAGCAGCGGTGGCAGCAGTAGCAGCAGCAGCAGCAGCTCCGACGACACCGAGGAGGAGGACAACGACAATGCAAATGGCGACGAGATCATCGTGGGCATGGGCATGGGTGAGCTGGATGCGGTTGGCAATGAGAGGGATGATGGCGCGCCTAAGACACGCCATGCCCAGAATGGACATGTGGCCAAGACCATCACCAATGGCCATCAGTTGGTTAGGGAGCAGCAGCAGCAGCAGCCAGAGGATAATGATGATGATGATGATGAGATGGTGCCAGATGAGCATGAGCATGACCAGCAACAACAACAACAGCTACAACACCTACAACAGCAACAACAACAGCAGCATCAGCAGCAGCAGCAGGAACAGCAGGATTTGCACGAGGATGGTGATATGCCGGAACATGTGGCCTTCAATTCGATACGCCTGATGCAGGAATATATGCAGCAGCGCATGAATAAGTTTCCCAATGGCAGTCGCACCGAGCTGGATGCGGACGATGATGAGGATGAGGATGATGAGGAGATGACGCTGCCGCTGATACCAGAGATTGAGCTGATAACGCCCTCCGATGATGCGCCAATGATTGCTGGCACTGGCACCGATGCGGATCCAACGATGTCCGGATTGGTTGTAAACGGTGGACTTGCCACCCATGCGGCCAATGTGCGGGGTTTCCAGTGTCCGCATTGCTATCTGAGCTTCGAGATGAAGCAGATATTGAAGGCGCACATGCAGAGCGTCCATGGCGCACCAGCGCCCGTCTACGAGTGCACCAATTGCCGCAAAACCTACTTCTACAAGCGTTTCCTCGAGAAGCACATTCGACGCGGCCGTTGCGTCAAGAAGCGACGCAATCAGACGTGAGTTTCCATCCCATTTCCAAATCCCATCCCATCCCGACTGCCAGCATTATTTATCCACAATTCTTTCTCTCTCTCTCTCTGACTTGCAGCCGACCCATGCAGTGCTCCGATTGCCATGTCCTCTTTCCCACCGGCCATCATCTGGGATGGCACAAGCGCACCGGTTGCCCATCCAAGGCCGCCAAAATGTAAGTAGAGGAGCAGAGGAGGAGGAGCAGCAAATCGATTATCCTTTCACACAGTTTTTATGTTTAATCAGTTATGCAAATAATTTCAGAAAAGTATTTCGATAACGATAAATATGATATTCAATTTATAGAAAGATTTATGTAATATATAATTATAATGTATAATTATGAAAAATGGTTGTAATCTGTCTGTTTATATAACAGAGACCAGATCTGCTGTAAATATTATAATACTTTATTATTTTATTTAATAATTTAATTCAAATCTTAACACTTTATTCATAAGCATTAAACCTGAATTAAAATGGGAAAGAACAGGATTCGAAATCACCTAATTTATAAGCGTGAATTGTGAAAGGAAGGAGGAGCGGATCGATAAAAACATTCTGGGATTGCACGTCCGGAGATTCAAAGACATGGAAGCCCCACAGTTCGACAAAAGATTGTAGCAATCGTTGAGTAGCTGAAGTTGTTGGAGAAGGAACAGTTCAGCTACCCCAACTTATATTATTAATAATAATCGTAAATGTTAATTATAAACTGTGTTTGCTTTTTGCTATATATTATTTATATATATATATATTCTAAAAATAGTTAAATATATATTTTGCTTACCAAATCTGGATAACTATTTTATAATAATAATAATAATCAAATTGATTAGATTAGAGTTCGAATTGCTTTAAACTTTGTGCTTTGTATTGGTTGCAGGCCTTTGCAGCAGCTCTTCAAGCAGAACATTGTCCAGTTCAACAACTTTCCAAAGCGAATGGCGCCACGCAAACCGCCGCCGGACAATGGTGCACTGCATCTGAACAATCGCAAGTGAGTGCAAATTAAACGCAATTGCAAATTTCAATAATTTACTAATCTCTCACACAATAATCTCTCAGATTGACGCTGACCAACAAGCGCAAGGGACGCACTCGCATCAAGCTGGACGCCAAGAAGATTGCCCTGGCCAAGCAGCTGATTTTGCGCGAGGCAACCACAACGGTGATTGCCAACGAGTTGAACATTTCGCGCACCTTCGCCTGGCGACTGCGCAAGAGTCTCGTCAATGGTGTCAGTCTGCACGAGCGTGTCGTCGACCAGGCCACGGAGGAGCAGCAACAACAACAACAGCAGCAACAACAACAACAGCAACAGCAGCAACAGCAGCAGCAACAACAACAACATCTGCAGCTGCAACAGCAATTGCAACAGCAGCAGCAACAACTGCAACAGCAGCAACAGCAACAGCAGCAACAACTGGTTGAGGAACATGAGCGACAGCAGCTATCGTTGCCATATGCCCATCTTAATCTGGGGCTCATCAAGGAGGAGCAGCTGGACAGCGACGATGATGAGCAGCAAAGGGGCCTGACCATTGACGATGAGCTAATTGCCGATGGCGGCGGCGATGCTGGTGTCGATGGTGAAGCCGATGGCGCCGGCGAGATTGGTGCCGAGGAAACGGCTGGGTATGCCGACAACGATGACGATGTCTGTGGCCTGCTGCACAATGGTTACGATATGCGTGTCCAGCTGGACGAGCAGAGTCCTCCGCTCGCCGATGGCATCGATGGCGGCCTGGAACACGAGCGTCACTCGAAGCGCGGCGTCTCCGTATCCCCATCACCACCCATGTTGCCGGCACGCGCCGACGTCGAGGCCTATCAGCGCCTGTTGGCCGAATCCCAACGTTTTCCGCACATTGTCAATGCACAGCAGTTGCAGCTGCAACAGCAACAACAACAACAGCAACAGCAGCAGCAGCAGCAGAAGGTTGCTCACAATGGTGGAGCACTGCCCATGTTGACGCGTTATCCGCCCGCCGTTGGTGCGGCCAAGTAAGTGTTGCATGTGTTGCATGTGTTGCACAAACCAGCAGATGCCCATCAATCTTTGCATTGTTTGTTATCAACAATAAATCAGTCTTTAAATATATAAAATAATCGTTAGATTTATATTGACCAATTTTAAATTAATTTCCTGTTGCCAATTTGTAATTTGAAGCAGTTCAGATTCCAATTTTGATTTGACAAGCTTTTAAATTGACTGTTTTTTTTTTACATGTTTTTAGATGTGTTCAATATTCAATTTAAAAACTAAAGTTATTCATTCTGCTTGCATCTCTATTGTTGTAATTTATTTATATATATATATATATATATATATCTGTCAACTTAATTTAAATATTGCCTATCAAACCTGAATTATTTTTCGTACTTGCATTTTTTTTTTATTTTTTAAGCCAGAGTTTTAATTTTAGCCTTTTCAGCAATTAATTTGTTCAATGCGAATATTTTAGTTAAATATTAGATTTCTGCAAATTTTTTTCTTTCGGTTCATTGAACTTTCACATTCAACTGGAATTCAATTGAATTTTTGGTAAAGTTTAAATTACAAAATTAATGCAGCTTTTTTTTTTTACTTTTTGGTTGACCTTAAAGTTTTTTTTTAGTGCTGCATGTCTATTTTAAGGCCATCGGCTTGCTGCTGATGTGGCACAGAGTTGTCTCTGTCTCTCTCTCTCTCTCTGCTTGTGTTGCACAACACTCAATATGCAACTCAATAATTATGCAATTTATTTTCCAGTCATGCGCTGCCAGTCAACTTGTCCCTGCGCTCCATGCCCCCCATGAACAGCAATGAGAGGTAAATATGATTCATCTATTGATTTATTTAAGCTACTCTCTCTCTTTCTAACACACGCTCTCTCGCTCTCTAGCAATGGCAGCAGCAGCAGCAATGTTACAGCGCCAGCCCAGCAGCAACATCATCAACAACAACAACAACAACAACAACAACAGCAGCAACAATCGCTGACGCAGATTCATCATCAGCCGGGCAAAAAACCGCGCAAACCGAACGTTTTCATCGATGATGAGAAATATGCGATGGCCAAGCTTTTGGTGGCCCAGAATGCGTCCACCATGGAGATAGCGCGTGCGCTGAACGTCTCCCAGATGACGGCCTGGAAGGTGCGCGATGCCATATTGAAGGGTGTGCCGCTCTCCTATCGCAACAAGCGCGCTGAGGGGCGTGACGAGGCGATAGCCATGGCCGCCAAGGAGCAACACCAGCACCAGCAACAACAACAAGAGCAGCAGCAACAACAACAGCAGCAGCAGCAGCATCAGCAGCAGCGTCATCAACAGGAACTGCAGCGCCAGCAGCAGCTGCAAGAATTGCAACAGCAGCAAATGGAGCTGCTCAAGCAACAGCAACAGCAACAGCAACAAAAACAACAGCAGCGTCAGCAGCAGGAATTGCTGCTGCAACAGCAACAGCAGCAGCAACAACAACAACAACAACAACAACAACAACAACAACAACAACAACAACAGCAGCAGCAGCATCAACTGCGTCGCACACCAGCGGACACATCACATTATCATCATCACCAACAGCAGCAGCAGCAGCAGCAGCAACAGGCTCGACCCCCACACAATGGGGGCAAACTGTTGCATCCGCGTCGCCGTTTGAAGGCCGCCGAACGGGAACTGAGGGACAAGGAGATCACACGCGAAATACTCGAACTGATCAAGGAGGATAGCAACATACAATACTGGAAGGTATCCGCTCGCCTGGCGGAGAAGGGCATCAATATATCGCCGTCATCCGTCTGCCAGAAGCTCAAGTCGATGGGCATTCATCGACGTTGGAAGCCCGGCGATAAGCCGCCCATGTTGGCCATCAGTCAACTGAAGGCGGCAACTGTTGCCGCCGCAGCCGCTGCCACATTGGCGGCCAATGGGGCCAATTATGGTCTGCCCAATGGCGTCAATGTTGGTGTTGGCGTCGGCTCCATTGTCGATGATGTCTATGAGCAGCAGCAGTTTGACATGGGTGGTCCACATTTTCTCAGCGCTTTTACACGCTGACGATAACGTCGATAACGATAACGATGACGATGACGATAACGATAACTATGACACAGTGACAGTAACAATCACCCAGTCAATAATCCCGATCAGTGCTGTCATTTCAATCTTTGTCTGATCGAATCAGTCGTTCGCCAGAAGATCGACCAACTTTCATTTAGTCAATCAGATCATTTTCGTGCAATTAATTATCAATATTGCACTTTAAGATTTACACTGTTTTTTATATATGTTTTTATGGTTTTTTTTGTCCAAATTTTTCTTGCTGAGCAAAATGTCCTGTTTTGGTAATCGATAGTTGACAGCACTGATTATGTTAACAATAACAATTTTGACAGTGACGCAGATGATGACGATAACAGTGGCAAGGACGACGATACCGATTGATTTTGCACCGATCGATGACGATAATAATAGTGACAAAGACAATGACGATGACGATGACGATGACGATGACGATTACAACAATGGCTCCCTGTCCCGCCCAACGCACGTTCCCTAATTTTTTAAGTATTATACATTCGCATAACACACACAACATGCACAGCAACAACAAAAATAACATAAACAACAATTTGTATTTTTTATATAGTATTTAAATGTGCAAATAGCGCACTGCATAAAACTACATAAAATGCATTCAATTTTATATATATATTATATATATGAATATATATATATATGTATACATACGTACATATATGTATATATATATATATGTATATGTATATATATATATATGTATATGTATATATATGTATATGTATATATATGTATATATATATATTGTAATATATATATTCATAAACATATATATATATATATATTTTGTATTAGATCGGTAAAGAAATCGCAGATTGCGCCTATATGCAATGCATTCCTAGCATTTAAGACTACACACACTGACACACCCCACACAATATGCACACACACACACATACACAACATACACACCGATACACACGCAAAGCGGTCATTCCAAAATAGTAATATCATATATTTTATTTTATTATATGAATATATAAATATATTTAAATATATTTTTTTTATTATGATTTTAATGTCGGTATTTTTGTAATTGTTTAGTCGTTAGTTGAAACATTTTGGACTTTTGAACTTTAGCACCGTTTATAATTAGTGAAATACCATAACTATTTAGTATTTATAAAATATATACTAAACATACTAAACAAATGTTTTATGTATGTCAATGTGAATGTGAATGGTTATTGTTAACTGAACATTTATTTATTTTTGTACTTTGTATTCCCTATTTTTGGTATTTTGATTAGCTTACAAACACACTCACACAAAAAGGCTATAAACAAGACATTAAAAAAAAAACTACGCTCACACACATTATACACACAGACACACACACACACACACACACACATATATATATATATATATATATATATATATACACACATGCATGTAAATTGTATTTGCAATTTATTAAAGTACTGAATTTGATTTTTAGTGAATTATCATTATTATGATTATTGTAATATTAATAATATAATTATTATATTTAATTATGCATTAATGAATCAGATGAAAGCAAAACTAAAAACAAGAAGAACAAGAACAAAACAAAACAAAATAAATCTTAATATACCAACAATAATACACAATTTACTTTGTGTTATCATAAGTGCAATTACCAGAATAACAAAAAACAATAGCAACAAAACAAAAAAACAACAAAAGAACAATAGTTTCTAATACTAAAAAATATTGTATTATTTTTGTGAGAAGCGCATAGAAAGGCTTGTGTTGGAAATGTTTTTCATTTGGCCTGGCCTAAAAACAAGACAGGGTGCAATAGACGCAATTGTTAATATTTTTAGGTACCCCTCTCCCAACACACACACACACACACACACACACATACACCCTCTACACCATGTTCACACTTAAGACAAGCGAACAATATACAATTAGCAAATTTAGTAAAACAACAAATGAAAAAACTAAAACTAAAAAACAAAAAACAACAAAAAAAACATAAAAGACAACATTTAAAGATTAATGTTGAAAATTGTATTTATTTAAATTATATATATAAATGCTTACGATTTAAGCAATCATATTTGAATTAAGGTCTATCAAACAACAAAACAGAGACAAACAGAGAAAGACAGAGAAAGAGAGAGAGCGAGGGAGAGAAATAGAAAGATGGAGACAAAAAGAGAGCGTTAACGAGAAATTTGATCAAGATCAAATTAATCGATAAATTAGTATTTTTGTAATATGTCATTTGAAATTTGTAACTGCTATAAGCCCCTTTGCCACCAATAAAAAATCCTGCGCCCCTTGTATTCCCAGCACCTCCCCCCACCCCCCTTCCCCTATATACATACATGACATACAGTATATATACTTATAGATATGTGTATATAGTTATAGTATAATTGGTTTAATTCATTTCCAGCTTTTGTATGCAATACAAACAACAAATACATAAAAAAAAAATTATTTATAAGCGAAAATCATTTTAAAAAAATAACAACAACAACAACACAAATAGAACTGACGTGCCTATGTAGCGATTAAAACTGAAACTTTCCTCTCCAACATCTGATAAAATTAGAATGAAGAATAAATAAATGATAAAAAGATAAAATAAACTAAAAAAAAAAAAAACAAAAAAATGAAACAATAATAAATCAAAATATATACATATAGTCTCACTTACACACACACACACATACGCAACTGATGTACTACATAATAATCATTCCAAAATGTCATAAAAATACATATATATATACATATATATATATATATATATGTATATATATGTATGTATATACACATATAAAAAACAAGCCTATATTTTATAAAATAACTGAGAAATGTTTTTTTTTTTTGTTTGGCATAAATCACACCACTTATTACAGCTTCCGGGACGTGTGGGTCTACTATTTTCCCCCAGATATATAAATCCGATATTGAATGCATGCGAATGATAAATTCTAACTGCATTTTTCGGCGCCATTGTTTCCAGTTGGGCATCCCCGTGATTATTGGCGCGCTGTGTTCATTGCTCATCTGCCGGGGAAAAAACGTCTCGCCAAAAGGCAGTGTTATCTAATGTTCGGGAATAAGTGTTGCCAAATGCTAAATACTTGAAATCATAAGAAAATCATAAATTACGTCGAAATCAGAAGATATTACAAGTTGGGCAAATATTAATTAGGAGAGCTTGCTCAAACCCAAAAGTGATATATATATATATATATATATTCTTGATAAGCACGAAAAGGCGAGTCTTCAAATTTGATATAAAGATTTTCGTATACTGTACGCAGATCAAGTTTTTGTCATTTCAGCGAATATCGATATAAATCGATTATCGATATAAATCGATTATCGATATATATACCCACACATACTGTTCATCAACTGTTAGCACCGATTTTGCCAAGCCCAATGCATAGATAAAATATGAGTTTAAGTTTGTGAAAATTATAGTTCAACTTTTTACAACCTTGGATAATTGGTGAAAAGAGAGAGAGAGAGAGAAATGGAGATAGGAATGGAGAGAGTGACTAGCTAAGCCAAAATAGTCATTTTTTGCTAGCTTGAGTATGCTGTTACTGCCTCCAGTTAGCATGCTGATGAGTAAGAGGGATTTTCCGGGGCCCAACAAGCAAGATATGCATGCAATTGGTAATTATAGTTTTTACAGATTCTCCAACTAAATTGTATTTTTTAATGCGCTACAGCAAAAGTTGTGTGTTTTTGTCATTTTCAGCATTACTTGGAAAAAAGTTCCAAAGTTGCAAATTTTTAAAACTTCGTGCCTGATATTAGCATCTGCAAAAAAAAGAGAAACATTTTTTTTTTAGAAAAATAAAAATGGGATTATTTAAAACTAAGATTGGCTGGCTGAAGTGTAGAGTAAAGCTTATCTTTCGATAGTTAGAATAGGTGAGTTAAGGAGTCTTCAAAGCCCAAGCCAGATTGACGAGCTGCCAGACTGATTAATGAATCGAAGCTGTTATTGTTGTTGTTGTTATTGTTGTATAAGTGCCAATATGATGCAGCTCGCGGTGCATCCGGCGAATAAAAAAATGTGGAAAAAAATAAACGATGTTTGAACTAACAAGTTTGGATGACGACAACTGAAACGGGCCAAAAAACAATGGGCGACGCTGAGAACCGTGCATCGCAGTCTTTATAAATTGCATTGGGTTGAGCAAAAGGGCGCTTAGTTGACCCACAGCAGTTGTTGGCTGAGAAGCGGCAATCCGTACGAATCATTAACATTAACAGCAGCAACAAATACATCCGGATGCAGCACTGGAGGCTACTGTTGAGCTGGCTGCTCGTGAGCAGCTGCATCGCAATGGCCACGCCCACGCTGCTTCAGCTCAAGAAACATCTCTTTGGCCATGGCGGTGGTGGTGGTGGCGGCTTTGGCGGTGGCGGTGGCGGTGGCTTTGGAGGCGGCGGCGGATTTGGTGGTGGACTTGGAGGAGGTGGCGGTTATGGTGGTGGTGGCGGATATGGTGGTGGCGGCGGTGGTGGCCATACCGGTGGCGGCGGTGGTGGTCATCCTGGTGGCGGCAATGGTGGCTATCATGGAGGCGGCGGCGGTGGCTACCACGGCGGCGGTGGTGGTGGTGGCTATGGTCATAAGCCCACCATCGAGGTGTATGTGGTGAAGCCAGTATATCAAGGAGGCGGTGGCCATCATGGCGGTGGTGCAGGTGGCGGTGGCCATCATGGCGGTGGAGGAGGTGGCTATCATGGCGGTGGTGGTGGCGGTGGTCAACATTGTTGTGGCGGTGGAGGTGGCGGCGGTGGTGGTGGTGGCTCCTATGCCAGCAGCAGCGCCAACAGCTACAGCCACGCTGGAGGAGGCGGCAACCATGCCTATGCAAAAGCCTCGGCCAACGCCTATTCGGGCAGCTGGTAAACATCTCGAGGAGCACCACACAACAATTATCATTTATTTAGCATCATTTTTTTTTCTCCAATAACTTTTAAGTGGTTTGTGAATAAACAATAAAAAAAAAAGAAAATATTATTTTTGTTGTTGTTGTTGTTGGCATGGACAAAGTGAAATTATTCTAAAGCGGATTCTTCAATTTTGGGCAGAACTCGCGATGGGAACATGTTTTTCTATAAGCCAGCAAAATAACACAAAATAAACGCAAAACCAAAATTATTACCAAGTTTAAAAAAAAAAAAACATCACACATTTCGAAACCAGTTTGGTTGCAAATAAAAAATAAAAAAAATAAAAAAATAATGCTTATATGTAAGCAACAACAACAACAACACTGAATACCAATTACAACAACAACAACCTGTAAACGTGTTTCAAAATGCCAACAAGTTGGCAAAGTGAAAGATGCGAGCATTTTTGCCAAGTTAGCCAAGTTTGCCAACTAGCATTTACAATATTTGCGTGGGTGACGCAAATTCCAATTGCGACTGCCAATAAGAATGCGACTCTCCAATTGGCATTGCCCACAAATTCCAAGCAGATGCACACCTTCAATGATGCCACAAAAGTGAAGTGTGTCAAACTAATTAAGAACATTGAATAAAGATAAAAATGTTGAATTTTAATTCAACTTAAGTTTTTTTTTATTAACTCTTCAGATTTTTTCAAAATTCAGTTATCGAAAATGGACCTGATTATTCTCATAAAGGAAAATTAATTAAAATAAAATTAAAATTAAAATTCCATCAAGTAGATCATCATCAACTAAACTGTCTACAGTAATTTCACAGGAAAAACACAAGTTTAAAAACACAATTTAAGTGAATTTTAAAATCTTAAAAAAAGACTTAAAAAATAATTATTTAACGAATGTAAAGCGATTAAGAATTAAAGGTTTATAATAATAAAGTGTGTCTTTAACGATTAGGTAAAAAAAAAATCATTTTACAGTTGAAAGTCAAACGGTCAACGAATGAGAATTATTTGGTTTTTCTTTTAGCTTTCCTGTTGCTGATCCGCTTGCAACAAGGCTTGCAACAAGCTTGTTGCATCTTTACTCATTTGCATAACTTGGACGTGAATTATGATAAAGCTTGTTGCACGATCGCAATGCAACTGCGCAAAGTCTCTCTTGCAGCTTCTATCGGGATCTGGCATATATATATATATGTATATATTTTTTTTTTTTAAGTGTCTCTTTTGCTGTCATTGTGCCTCTGCAGTCCTTGCAAATCGCATTTTCTTGGCAGATTTTGCAGATTGACATTCGCACTGGAAAAACTCGTTTGCAGTTGTTGCAGTTGTTGCAGTTGCTGCAGTTGTTGCAGTTGTGGTTTGTTGCAGTTTGTTGTTGCAGCTTGCTGATGATGATCAAAGCCAATAGCAAAACCAATTTGAGCCGCTTCTCACGTTTCCCAATCGCTTATTGAAAGTTTTTCGAATTTCCAGCGCACACACACACTATTATCAATGCGTGTGTGTGTGTGTGAGTTATATATGTATATATATCTATTTATATACAGATATATATATATATATATATACAGCTGCAGTCACACGAGATTTTCCTCAAATCGATAACAGGTTTTTCGGCTCTAACTCCGGCTCTGGCTGTGGCCTGTCTTTTCTTGGCCTGGCCAATTTCAACGGCTGCAACAGAAAGTTTTCAGTTTGCTGTTTTTTTTTTGTTGTTTGTTTTTTTTCTGTTCGAGCCAGGGGCTCATTGAAGTGCAGCCAAGTTGCGGTTCAGAAATATGCGGATGACAAGCGGCCAAATGTTGTCGCCTTAGCTATAGCTGCAGCAATATCCCCCCTCTCTTTCTCTACCCCCCGCTCACTCTATATCTCTCTCTCTTTCTCTTTCTCTGTCTCTCTTACTTGGTATCTCAATTTGAGTATGGGTCCGTTCCGGGCTGGCAACGTCAGTGGCAAAACACTTAAATTGCTCCGTCATCATCGGGCGCATTCCAAGTGCCAGGTTCTGTTGTGGCCCACATTGGCTAACAAATGGCCTCTTGCGGCCGGTCGGAGCAATCCGCTTAAATGGGCGTGGCATTGCCACACTGCAATTGGAGCAAGCAGTTTCAGTTATGGAACATTCATCGCTCCAAGCCACAACAATAACAAGCCTCCAGATCAACTATTCCAGCTTTAACATACTAATTATGTACACTTACATACATATATACATACATATCTTTCGGATCTTTCAATTTATATGCTAATAGCGCATTCTGGCATTCCAGAAGAACCGATTCTATCTGAGGAGGTGATTATCAATATGATTCTAATACTGATGCCATACTTTAAAATCTATTATAAATCAAAATTCATCTTAAATATAGTTTTATATTAAGATTATTTTTGGATTACAAAAATTATACTTGAAATAAGAATTTCGTCTCCGTGCAGAGTATTATCAATCTTTGCCAGATTCTAAATAAGTTTTTTCTTAAGACAAAAAAAAAAAAACTTAAGAATATTTTATAATTTGCCACCGAATAAATAATTAATAATTAATAATATTAATAATTAAGTCTTAGAAGGCCATTTCTAAATTTGAAAGATTTGGAAATTTGTTTTCTACACAGAAAATTCGATAAAATGATGTGCATCAATTGATATATTAATAATATTTAATATGTGGTTTCCAGAAGAGGACTGTCGGAATAGGGGTTAAGTTCAATTTTAGGCTAGAAACATCTTCTAATATTAGCTTAAGAAATTTAGTTCTTAAATTGTATAAAGATCTACAATTACTTTAAGTTTAGCAAGTAAGAATGCTGCAGTCGAGTAAGCTCGACGATCAGGATAAGCCATTTTGTACGGCAAGCACAGGTAATGAAGAATTAAAACCAAAAGGAATGCAGAGCATTTTTTATTGACAAGCCCGAGCTTGTCGAGAAACGGAGGCAGTTATCGATAAAATAAAGAAAATTTGTTCTGCGCGAGATAGCTATATCCCAAATTCAAAGTCTCTAGTTCTAATGCTCTCTGATATCCGCGTGTTCATACAGACAGATTGGAAGACGGATATGGCTATTGATCCTGATCAAGAATATATATACTTTATGGGGTCGGAGATGCTTCATTCTGCCTGTTACACACATTTGCACAAAACCATTTTACCCTTCTTAAACAAATGATATTGATGTCTGTCTTATAATTAATTTAATTAATTTGGTTTTTTATATTAGGATCGGCATCGAGTTTATTGAACTTCGAAAAAATCTGAAATGAGTATAAACTAGATGTTTTACATTTTTCAGCAACTGCTAATGAAGACTTAAGTTTTTAATGGATACTTACTCTTTATATAGCTTCTGACAGTTTGTCAAAAAAAAAAATAAACAAAAAAAACAAATGCATGTCAGCCATATGACAACGCAATCAAATTGACAAATAATTTGGACACAACCGAAACTGGAACATCGGCAGGAAAGGCAGGCACAAAGAGCTACGATTACAAACTGTAAAACGAGTTGATGCATAAATAAAAATACAAAAAGCACGAATACCAAGTTGGAGGATCACATGGAGCTGATTTGACATTTTGTCGCCTTTAGCTACATATATCGAATGTAGCAGCAAAAGCGAAACGCAATCGTTGAGGAGCACGAAGTGCCACGAAGATAACTTCGACTACGGCACGAAACAGTAACAGTTAAACGGCCGCCCCAGCTCTGAGCTAAGCTCAGTTTTTATTCAGCCTACAGACAGTCTTCGGTTCGAACTCAACGCGCCAAGTCCACGTTATAAGTTGTGTGTCGCGAGCCGAGCGTGTAACGTCAAGTCGAAGTCGAACTCGAAACACGAATCCATCGTGCTTCGGTGCGAAACTGTGCGTGAAATTGGTAAAGAGCAAAAGAAACTGAAACCGAAAAAACAGTAAACAGAAACCGATGCAGACCGAAACGAAGCGGGCGCATTCCACATACCAAACATACTCAAGACCATTTTAATGTGATTTGTTGATATTTGCCTTGTTGCGTTTTTTTCATTTTCTTATATTTATTTTTGTTTTCATCGCGTGTGTCAAAATACTGAAAAAAGAAGATATATATATATAATTATATACTTCAACATTATTTTTTTTTTTTTTTTGCTCAGTCGATTTAAAATTTTGGATATTTATATATGATTTGCATGCCTGCTTGTATATTTTTGTGTGTGTGTGTGTGTGTGTTTTTATAGTTTCGTCTTCTTTTTTGGCACTGTTGAAGGCGCAGTCTTAAAAATTCGATATTCATTTTTTTTTTGTTTTTTATATTGAATAGTTATTTGCGCCATAAAGCGAAAATTGATGCGATTTAAATAAAATATTGAGCGGTGCTAAACGGAGCGAAGCCAAAAGTATATATCAAGGAATCAAACTTGATTTTGATTGCTGCACGCGAATCCAACCAAGGGTAAGACTCCACTCTACTATATAAATATATACACATACACATATGTCTCTCAATATACACACTGTGTATTTATGGTCATGTTAAAGTGTATAAACTCTATTAACACACTAATACATACAACTTTATGTTTGCCGGCCCCCAGTTCAATTCAATGTCAATGGGCCAGGCATACGCATACTTTCAAAAGTACGATCGATAACCCATTACGCTCTCAAGCAAAACCTATCGATAAGTTAATGGGTCACATTCATGTTTGCCTGGTAAACTTCCTTAATATTTTGCAATACTCCGTTTCGAAATGAACGGTGAAAAATATTTGTTTTCATTTATTTTTTTTTGTTTCTTCAGTCGATGAGATAACTGAACAATGAGATAACGTGTAAGACGCATTCCCCTCCTCTCCCTCATCTTATAAACACATTCATATGCAAAACAGAATCGCAGCAGACATTTTACATAAAGAGGCGACTTTGACTGAGCTAAACAGAGAGAGAGAGAGAGAGAACGAGAAAGAGAGTTGGGGAAGGGAGGGTAAAATTCTTATGCAAAATTCCAGCAGTGGCGACCTCAAAAGAAAACCCAAATCGTGTCTCGCTCGTGCCAAATTGTTATAAATCATCAATCTTATTTTGAACAACAACAATCGCAACAAATACCTGTTGTATGCGTATGCAAATGAATATTTGGTAAACTCGAAAACAAACAATACCCAAAATAACAACAAAATTAACACATTCTTTTTGACAATTCTTGCATAGCAACGATGTTTTTCATAAACGATTCTTAAATACCCTGCCATAGATAACCAATAACAACAAAATTCGTTAACTCAAACAGATGCGCTGAGACGTTATTTTGACAAGTTATTTTGCCAGATATTTGAGATACTCTTGCAAGTACAGTCTTTATTTTCTAGAGAGTTCAATTTAAAAATCATTCTGATGACTAAATCTTACAATAATATAAGATTTTGAGGGCTGTGATCGGAGCTTTTCTGTTTAGGTCTTGTGTTTGTCAAAGTATTTTTTAATTTAGATAAGCAAATTCGATCGGAAATTTTAAATAATTTTGTTATATTAACAAAACCAGATTAGTGTAGAGAAGTTTAACAAAATTGTTGATTTATTAAATTGTTATCGGGTGGCAAATGTTAGATATATATATATATATATATAACTATACAGAGATCTTATAATTCTACAAATGAGTTTTTAAAAGGTTATCGATAAATCACTTGACCAACATTTAATAGCTGCTGCTGTATAAGTAAGCAACATTTGTTATGTATGTTTATTATTAGTTGCAATAGAATAATGGACTTGATCTGCGACGTAACAAACGAGAATATGCTCAGACATATGTTGAACTCTGATCTTATTCACAGCCACAGTTTGTTGGGCATTTATCGTAAAGACATTTGCAAGATATTTCGAGGCTTAAGATCTTAAACGAATTCCACACACAAAAGAGATTCCACAAAAAAAAAAAAAAAAAAAAAGAAAACGAAAACGAAAAAAAGAGAAAAAACAATAAATAAACAAAGCAAACAGTTGAGGTCATTGCACAAACATGCCAGATAGCTTAACAAATAGACAATCTTTAGTATGGAAACCCAAAGACAGCATAAACACATATGTATGAGTGTCTGTGTGTGTGTGTGTGTGTGTGTGTATTTGGGCTTGTCTCTGTTGTATCTGTGTGCATTTAAGTTCACAACAGAAATCTACATGCGTGTCTCGACTTGATTCTGTCGAATCGACAGGTTTTGTCTCGACAGGTGAGTGGCAGCTGTAACATTTAATTTTTGAAGGGGGTTGTCTAAATGCGAAACGGTGGGCGGGAGAAGGTGGAAAACTGGACTCAGACCACCCATATCATGGCTAAAAAAAAAAACGTAGCTCAGTCCAAGACAAATGTTGGCTTAGCCTGATTTCAATAGAAATACAAATAGCGCAAGTTGGAAAAAAAAAATTTGTCAGCCCAATTAGCACTAATTCAAGATGGGAAAGTCATACTTCTGGCCACAATGCTGTAGGCCAGAGCGGGTCAAGCTGGCCATTTAGCAGATCCTTGCAACTGCGCTCACTTTATTTGTTGTTGTTGTTGTTGTTGTTGTAAGCACTAAGTGCTCCTAAGTATTCGACAATTGGAAGAGGTGAAAGCGAAGCTTTAATTATAACTTGTGTCTGCTTGACTGGCTCACAAGTTGTTGTTGTTGTTGCTGTTGCAGTTGCTGTTATTGCTGGTGCAGCGGATCTGGCTATTAGGCAGTTATTGCAAATCATCCCATTCCCATTCCCATTCCCATGCACTTGCCCTCAACTGATGCACTCATGCGCTCTAAATGCCAAGCGTCCAAGTCCAACAAAAAGTTCAAACGAGACAAGTACAGAAAAAAACCTAGCAAAACGTACAATAAAAAAATAATAAAAATTGAAAAAAAGTGAAATTTTTAATCGAACGACGTCGCTGACGACTGTGTCCATAATTGGCGAAATGCAACAACAACAACAACAACCACAATAATAACAATAAAAAAACCCCAGCAGCAACAACAACAACAACACCAACAACGATCACACCGAGTAGGACGCTTGAGCGGCTGCCCCATAGGCAACCAAAACCGTAGTTGCACTCCGGAATCGGAATTGGATTCCAATTCGAATTCGCCAAGTTATTTATACATATAAATGATTGAATACTTGCAATCCATAAGCGAACGAAAAACCATTGAAATGGAAATCAAAAAACCTCGCAAAAGGCAACAAATTATTAATCAATATTTAAAAAAAAAAAACAAGCAATAAAAAAAAATGTTAACTTTTGATTTGGCAAAAAGTTGAATACTCTTTGCAGCCGAGAGTAATTGATATGTTTGCGTAGTAGCGATAATCTGATATTTAAATAAAAAATTTAATGAATTAAAATGGTTTTGTACACAAAAAATATACTTTTTATTACTTAAGCCTTTTATCTGCAATTATATTGACCTTAATTGCTTCAATCAACATACAAAATGTGTGTTTGTGTTTTGTTGATTCACCCAGCTCTGGAAACAGACAGAGATCTATTTGAGAACATGTGTTCTATGGCTGTATCTAAACTAGTACGATTTTGACCTAGTTCGTCATTCTGTTAAAATATTCATGTGTCAGGAATGACAACTTAAGTGAGTTAACTAAAATCGTGCCACATTTGAAAATACCCTCTCGCAAGTGTATTAATAAAAACAATGTAGGAAAATTAATAAATCAAAAGAGCGTAATTAAAATTCCTGAGGCGCACTTTGGCAGTAAATTAAAGCGCCGCTGCCAAAAATCAAACAACAACAAAATTGAATTGTTAATACAAATTTGTAAAGGCTTTCGAAAGTGTTTTTTTTATTTTTTTTAGATATGTTTGCAAATATGATTTGCAATTTTGGCAGCTGTGGGCGGAGTGGTGGGTGCGGTCTATCATTATTTCCATACTCCTGCAAACACCTGATTCGCTTTTCAAAAAAATAATGCCAAACTGAAAAAATGTTTCAGTTGAATGAATGCAGACAGTTTTGTCATAATTTTCCTTGAAATTAATTTATTTAAATTAATAATAAATATATTACATTTTTCAATCAATCAGACATTTTAAATATATATAAGTTCAACAAGATTTCCCCACTTCTTCAAGTCAAATAGGCAAGTTTAAGAGTTTTTTTTTTCAAAGGAAAGAGAGTTTTTTTTTGGAAAGGAAAAGAGAAGATTGCATGTTGTGTTTATTGGCCAAACGTGACATTCGTGACACTTTTAAAAATTCCTATGTTTGCATGGTGAACACAGTTTATGCATATCTATATATATCCGCAACCAAATCCGACCTGGTCTTAGTCAAAACCATCTACAACAAATTACCTGAGTTGTGCACCTGCCTCAACGCAAAAAGTTTTCAGCCGTGTTTGAACTGATTGTTAAATGCAATTGACGATTTAGAAATAGAAGTAGAAAAAAACAATACACACACACACACACGCACACACACACAGAAACACACACATCTTATACCAAAACAATGGCATAGACTAGCAAGAAGCGGAAAACACAAAAAGGCAAAAAACAAATGCAACTTGAAAGTGGCACAAAGCAATTTTAAAGCTGAATGGAGCGTTAAGTTTTCCAACTGCAACTGCAAGAAAACAAAATACAAAAAGACACAAAAGCACAAATTAACAAAAGAATAAGAAAATGCAATTATAATTGGTACACATTTCAATTTGTTGATTGTTTCTATACGTTTTCGTTTTCGTTTTTTCCCCCACAATTTCGAAATGAAGAGTGACATCAGAAATATATATAAATGTATATATATATATAGATATGTGTATACAACAGTTAAGAAAGAATAAAAATTTCAAATGATTTTTAATCGTTTAGCGACATTTTAATTATTTATATTTAATTTCCAAGCGAATCGCTTTTCTACCTTTTGTCAAAACATTTTCAGATAAATTCAAATTAGAGGGCTATAAAAAAAAAAATATATATATATATTAAAGATATGCATAGGAAGCTTAAAATTGCCAATCTTTGGTGTCTGCAAACTGAAAGCTTATCGATGTTTTTGTTTTGCATAATACATGGTTCAAACAACAACAACATGGGAAGAGCTCATAAACCGCGAAACAATCCGCTCTTCATTAACATCAGAAAGCGCCAAGGGGCTCTCAAAATGCGGTAATATCTGGTAATGGGTGATTAACCCGACCGCTCAAAATGATCAAATTTACAAATTCAAACAACAACGGCTAAGATTAAAACAACAACAAGCATAAAAATAGAAATAGTAATGAAAACAGCAGTCAAGTTGGCCAATAAAAGACGGCCCTAAATCAAATAGGGCCCAAAACGCTGGATTGCGACTCGAATGCGACATAAAAAAAAGAAACATCTTCATTTCAAGTGTCGAGAAATGCGAAGGGGGAGGAGCGTGTGAAAATTATCTGGAATAGGCAACAGGCAACAAGCAACAAGCAACAATAAACACAACAACAATTGACTAGTTGGGGGCATATTTAGTATTACCTCATCAAAAAATTCCATATGCGATAATGATAATGCGATGCGCTGTGACGTATGCGAGACATGCGATTTATGTATCTATGAAATACACACTTACAACAACAACAACAACAACAACAACAACTACCTATGTACATAAATGCAATTGCATGGCATAACTAGATTAGATGTGAGGCAAGCAAACATAAATCGATGCATCAAGTGTCTTGTGTATGAAGTAATTACTTAAATACATTTTGTAATTGCAAGTAATGAACTTCTGATACAGTAAACATAAGTTATATAAACGATTGTCTCAGCTACTCATTTGATTGATCACAGAATATAGATAATAACAACAAATAAATGTCTCAAACTGTTATTATTATTTCTGTTATAATTATTTGTTATGTAATAACAAACAATCGTTTTGATACAAACAATAAAAATATACATATTTGATAATTTTTAGGCATTTTATTAACACTTTAATTTCAACAAACTCTAAAGTTAATTTAAGTATTTTACTCATCGTTAAAATGAGTATTTTTCATAGACTAAAATAAATTCTTTAGCTTATTTCTCAAGGTTTTTTTTTGTATTATTATTATTACAACTATGGCGTCCGTTTATATGATTGTTCTACTTTACATATATTACATATAATTTAAAAGTATTAGTTTTAGTTAAAATAGATTCCAGGCAGATATAATTAACCCAATGCCAGACTTTTAATGCGAACATTCTAAAAAATCATCTGTCATCTTGAATCTTGTGTCTAAATTGTCATCCGCTTGAATGTGTTGTCATCGTCATTGTCATTGTTATTACTATTATTATTGTTGTTATTGTTGCTGTTGTTATTATTGTTATTGTTGACGACCGCGCTTAGCTCACCTCGCGGATGATCTAATCTGAGGAGCTGCCCGAGTTTCTTGACAGTGGAAAGCGCTGAAAATTGCATTGGAATTTATTATGCATAGTATTTCCATATAGTATTTCACAATATCTGAACTTGAAAATGTCGTGAGGCATGGAGGGATGGGGTAAGGATTGTCTTGGGCTAAAGTTATGGTGGGTGTAGTTGGGCGGCTTCTTCGTTTGCAGACAATGCGAAACCAACAAAGAAACCGAAAAGGTGGAGACAACGATAAAGTTGCTGTTGCTGTTGTTGTTGCTGTTGTTGTTGTTGTTGTTGCTGTTCATGTTGTGGGTAAACGCTTTAAGAGTTCAGCGAACTTGGTGAAAATTGCTGAGTGTTTATTGCTGTTGATGCTGCTGATAATGATGATGATGATAATGATGATGATGATCATGAACATGTTCAAAATGAGCATGTGGCTGTTGTCGTGCAGCTAAATGGGTAAACAGAAAGCAGAGTAGACAACAAACAGCCTCGTCACAATCATCATCATCATTATCATCATCATCATAAATATCATGATTAGCACCATTGAAATGCGCATTTCATAGCAATTGCATTTCACCTTAAATACGAAATTTCTTTCAATTAAGCATTAGATTTGTACTTGAGAAATGTGCTGCACTTTTTAAGCGGCTTTCGTAGCTTCTTTGTAGAATAAATTTAGTGATTTTATTCTTTTAATCGTCTTTAACTTTCCACTTTCATTAATTTGTTATAAACAAAAAAACAGTTTTAGGTTTGCTCTTTGTTGAATTGTTAAAAAATTATAGGCATAAAAACGCATCAAATTGCAATTGCAGAAAATATCAAGATTTTGCAAGATCTTTTATCAGATCTCAAATCAAGTATTTATCCGTTAAAAAAAAACCAACAATTAACTGAAAAGCTTCATAAAATGATGGAATACTTTTATTTTGCTAAATGAAAAGCCTGTAAATAAATAGTTATTCCTTGTTGAAAATATATTTCATTAATGAGAATTCTGTATATTTTCCAGAAATTTTTGCAATTTTTTTTGAATCTGTGACATTCTTGCTTCGTTTCAAGTTTTTCTATATAGAATAAAGAATACTAAAAATAAATATTTTATTTAGTTTTTATTTGGTTTGAGCGCCCCTTATATATTTTATTTCCCTTCGACGTGTGTGCGGTTGAGTATAATAGGGAATCGTACGGAACCCTGAGATCTGAGACGTGTCAACGAACCAAAACTGAAACCTTAATCTGCATATTGAAATGCATAACATGAAACCACCTACACACACACACACACACACGCACACACACACGCACACACACACGCACACACACACGCACACACACTTAGTGTGATAAAGGAGAAGGTGCGATTGAGTGAAAGATTCCCTCGAATATCCAAATGATGAACGAACGATTAATGCATATTTACAACTTTCAAATGAGTTTTTGAAACATCATTCGATACGCGTATTTGGGCCACAATGGTGGCGTTGGTTTTGCTGTTGCTCACATGCCAGCAGGGATGACAGAGTTCGATCGTGAAGTGGGAATCGGAGATCGATGGCAGTCAGGCAGCAATCTGAAAATTAGCGCTCTCAAGTCACAAGCGGTGCGTGTCTAAAATGTGTTAAACAGAAAGAAATCGCCAAACGAACATGCAAAACGAACCCAAAAGTCAAAACCAAAGCACAACAAAATAACAAAAACAACAACAACAACAACAGCATTCAAAATTCGCTGAGTTATGCGACTGTCCATATACGAAAGATACTTGTACTACTTATAGCCACACATATACTATATATACATATATATATATATATATATATATATATATAGCTCGAGCGAGCTCCACTTGAATGCGACTCATTGGCACCCGTTGCCATTACTAGTCACAATAATTACTATTTGTATACCCTGTTTTTGAAAAACAAACAGCTAAAGGGAAATTGGCAGTTTGCCCTTCAGCAGTTATTTAAGTTTAAACTAGTAGCTAAAAAGTCGTGGGTTAAATAGAAGTGACAAGTCTTAATTTAAGTTTGTCTATTTGAAATTGCACGTATTCAATCAACGATTTTAAGATTACTTCGTTTTTGATTGTTGATTGTTGGTGTTGCATCTGCATGATCTGTCTGTCTGTTATAACAATCCGATCTCAATCAAGCAATAAATATATAAAGATATAGATGGGTATGTAATAAAACCTAGACTATTACTAAACATTCAACTCGGATAGGAAACGTAATTTCCAATTGCACAAACTATATATTTAAGAGCTGGGGCCTCAGGCGATAAATCCTTTTGGAGTTCTTCTTACTTAATTTTACGACTATTATTAAATAGTAGAGGGTAAATTGCAGTCAAGTTTATTTGCCCCGAGCACTCTAGTATTTATTATTGTTATTATTTTGTGTTAGTGTTGTTGAGGTGCAAATTAATTGGGCTGCTTCGGTTTCGTATTTCACGTTGCACGTTTCTCGTTTCTCGCTTCTCGCTTCTCGTCTCGGTTTCGTTTTGCTTGCTGCGGTCATAATAATTTTTTCCTATTTCGCTTCGCTCTTTTTTCATCGATTCTTTAATTATGCCAATTAGCCGAATTCGTGCGAGCCAATACTCAAACCAATGCCCAGTTGCAATTCGAACTCGAAAAACCAAGCACAACTACACATACACACATACACATGCACTTACACACACACATTTTAATATACGAAATGCAATTGCAATTTACGCTGCGGTTCGGCGAGTGTTGATTTTTTCACTTTTCACCAAATTGTTTTTGTTTATTTTTTGCACACTTGACGAACAATTTTCGCTATTTACCCCATAATTCAATGGAATTTTGACCGTAATTGGGCCTCCGACGAGCCATTGCAAAAGAAATGCAGAAATGCAGAAATACGATTTTAATTTAGTTTATTAGTTTGTTCGTTTTCATTGTTTGATGAAACTTCTGCTTGCATCTGTGAAGCTTATATAATGATCTGATCTCACCACAAAACAAGATGCCGTAACAAATAAGCGATTAATCAATATTTTATCTTATTGAATTTTTTATTATCTCTTGTCTACTCTAGTAGAAAAAATATTTATGTATATTGGCCAAGCTAATTGAGCTAAAGCTTTAATTAAATATTATGAGAATCATTTTTTAAGAAATGTGAACGTTTGGCTAAAAACTGCTGTTATGAAACTTTTTACATTTTAAAACTCGATTCGAAAATGTAATTCACAAAAGTTTTAGCGGAGTTTTGCATTAAGAAAGCCAAAAAAGTTCGTCTTGTATAGAAATTTATATCGATATTACATATATCTATAGATATATTTGTAGTGCTTTTATATTGGATTATATTCTAATGCGATATCAAGCCTTTTGCTTGGTCTGCCATTTTAGTTACAGTGTATTTTGAGAGTTGTAACTTGGCTGCCCCACTTGGGGCAACACTTGTGGCAAACAACTCCTGCGAAGACTTCAACTGTGCTTGATGGCTGCTGCTTAATGAGTGTTTAATCTATCATCAGCGTCGGCTTATTGGGAATAAAGCTTATTAAACGCCTGCCTGAAAGCATTAGTGCAATGACATGCAAATCCCACTCGGCGTATACGCAATATCCAATAATTAATAAGCATCACATCGCATCGCATCTAGCATTCGGGATGCTTATGGACATAAGGCTACAAATACGGGACAATGCTGACATATTTAGGTTGAATTAAAAAACAAAAACACAGCAACAAAAACAACAACAACAAAGATATTAGCAACAGCAACATCAAATGTGCTAAAATAGCCACAACAAATCAACAAATGTCGTAATTAACATATTTTATACGTATGCGGACACCTGCCTCAGTGTGTGTGTGTGTGTGTGTGTGTGTTTATAACACACCCTGCACAACATGGCTGCCATGAAGCCATAAAAAGCCAGCAAACTAACAAAACGACATTGGTAGACTTTGTGAGTAATACACGATTTTGACACGACGACAAACATACCAAACAAACAAAAAAAAAAAAAAAAAAAAAAAAAAACAATAAACAATAAACGTTTCTTCAATTTATTAGAGATACAAAAGTTGTCAGCCGTTTTTTCTTACAGACCAACGAAAACTTGTCAAGATTGTCAGCTAAAGATCAAAAAAATATATCTCTCCCATTAAATATATATATTTATTTATATACAAACTACCAATTTGATATCAAAGAAAGATGAAGACAGCGAAAGATAATAAGTGAAATGTTATATTTAATTGTTATGCACTTTCAGCAATTACACTACAGATTAAATACTCCATATTAGCTAGCAAATATACAACTCCTTAGAGGGATCCTTGGGCTATATCCTTTTGCCAAAATATCATCATTTCAAAGACTTGCGCATTTAGCCATGTAATTTCGACAGACAAAGTTGACTTAATTAAGCATCTATTCACCTTTCAGATACTTTGTTGTATCTTTTAATGAGGCAGCCGCACTCGATGTGTGTGTTTCGGTGTGTGTGTGTGTGTGTTAAAAATTAGCTGGGCTTGAAGTGATTAAAAGCTACACTTGAACTGGCACAACAAAGAGTCAAATCTCAGCATGCACTTGACTTGCCATCTGCGTGTGTTGTTCATCGTATTCGTATCTGAAGCACTGTCTGTTGCTGTATCTGTATCTGTATCTGTATCTGTATTTGTATCTGTATCTGTAGCTGTATTTGTAACTTTGTACTTCATCTTCAGTTCTGCGCAAAAGTTGCTAATTTGTGGCTAACAAACAAAAACAAAAACAAACACTCAAGAGTCGAAATGGTTATGTTAGATACTTGTCTATGTCTCAATTTTTAGCTCTCTATCTGCATCTGTATCTGTATCTGTAGCTGTAGCTGTATCTGTATCTCTATTTGTATCTGTTGCTGCCTTTCGTTGTTTAAATGTCTTTTTGTTTGCGTATTTATTAATGCCTTTCGCTTCCCTTGCCGCAGGCACTAACCACTTTTTAAGCCTGTCTCTGAGTCTTCCTCCTCTATCTTCTTCCCTCCTTCTCCCCAATCTTGTCACAGACAATGACCTGATCTGTTCAAAACGAATCACAACTCTTTATGCTACCAACAATTATTTTGGTTTTTTTTTTTTTTTTTGGAATTTGCTTAAGAAAATTAAAAAAATAAAAACAGAGCTCAACAATTGTTTTGACCGTTTGAGCTATTTGAACTTATTGTTATGAATATCTCTAAAGAAAAAAATAAATACTTTAGCTATGTAAAATGTGCAAAATGAAGAATCACTCAATAAACAATTGGTAACAAAAAAACTCCTATTTATAAGCTATAAACAAAACCTCAGATAAAAGCAATCCCCGTTAGAACTTTGAAAAAGCTGGCGTTAAACTAACTGTTAATTTTTTAAATGTTTATATAATAATAATAAATTATGCAATTAAGTAAACGCAATTGTTAAATGGAAAAATGGAAATTATTCATTTATAATTTAATTGCACACAAATTTAAAGTAACCAATTCATTCATATAAAAATAAATTCCTTGGCTAAAAAGCCAGTTTAATTAGCAACTATTAGCCAAAAACTTAACTGGCTGTTTAATTTAGTCAATTCATAGCAAAGATCTTAGATTTATTTAAGCCACAAATATATAAATTTGCTTATACATAATACCAAATAAGTTTAATTAATTAACTGAATAACCATTTAGCTGACTGATATTTTAATAGATGGTCAAAGCTAAACTGTGATAAGCCAATAACATATTGGCTCATTGGAAGCACGTTTACCATTTAACAAACACAATTGGTGAGATCGACGAGAAGCAATTATATATATATATATATATATATATGTATAGCTGCATCAGAGATTTTAATTGTCCATTACTGACACAGTCAGTTGGCAGACAGTTGGAGTCGCAAGTTCAATGAACAAACTACATTTCACATAATTGAATTGAATTATGCGCATTCACAATAAACAATTGTCAATGGTTAATTGTTAATTGTTGCTCGTTGGACGTTGCTTGTTGCTTGTTGTTTGTTGCTTGCCAATTACCAATTGCAGCGGCAACTTAATTAACAACATGGTCAACTTGACGCCAAACGTGGACCGTTTTTAAAGCTACTTAGAACAAGCCGCAATTGACATGACTGACACATAACAAGCAACAAGCAACAACAACAACAACCTGACAACTAACGATGTTGATGCAACACGACGCATACGTCGTGTGTCGCCATCTTATGCAATGGGCCACGTTATGTTAATGACCGTTTGGCTTAAAGTTTCTATCGGAATTGGCTACAGAACTGGGTCACTTGCAACTGCCACAAAACTGGTCGAGCTGTAAATATTTAAACAGTTGTGCCACAGACAGAGGACAAGATTCGTGCTCTGAGATATTTTATTTAATTCCCATTTTGCTGTTGTTCGCAATTTAAATGCACAAAAATTCAACAAAATAATTGCATATAAATATATATTTAAAATATATTTAAAACTTTATTAATCATCATCAAAAGTTCTTAAAAAAAATGCCTTTTATTTACTTTACACTAATATGACATAAAATATTTTTTACCAAGAATCAAGATCTGCAATCTTAAATCAAGAATACAGAAATAAAATGAAAAATAAAAAATATTAAAAAAAAACATTGATCGAGAATGAAAATAATAAATTGTAAAACGATTGACTTAATTCTAGAATAAAAAACGAGAACTACAAAGAAAACAATATTAATTTAAGAATGAGGAATTTGATAGTGAAATTTATATTATTTATATTATATTAGAGAAGGAAGATAAGACTAAAAACTTAGTTTAAGAATTTTCCCACAAGACGAACTTAAACTAAAAAATATGTTCTTAGTTAAAGATTGTGACTGCTCTTGAAGCAAGGGGAAATTCTTGATCTTAAGTAGTTTATAAAGATTTTAATTGCATTCTTTAAAAACAAATGTCAGTGGGGAACAAGTATATATATATATATGTCTATATTGATAGATCAGCTAAAGCAAACAGATTCGATTCACGATTTAAATATTTAAAATCAAAGAAATGTTATCGATTCGTTCGATAACTTTATGTAATCCCTATGAAATTATATAAACAGCTCGAGTTGTGTTTAAATGGCATCGAATTATTCGCTATAAAACAAATAAAATAATTATATATAATTTCCTGGCAAAATGCGTTAAGTGGCAAAGTGGCAGCAAAGCAGCAAAGTAGAAAAGTAGAAAAGCAGCTGGTAACTAAGTAGTTTTATCAGTATGTCTATCTATATATATATATATATATATATATATATATATATACTTAAAATACATACATCAATTTGGCGCATTTTCACTTTAATTATGCTATGTGCAACAAGAGCAACAATAACAATAACAATAACAAAAACGCATTCAGCTCCATTTAAAAGAAGAACGGAAAAAACCAATGCGACTTTTGCCTTTTTGTTACTTTTGTTGCTTTTAATTTTATAAATGAGTTTTCATCGCATCGCTTTTATTTAGTTTTTTTTTTTTTTTTTTTTTTTTACATTTGATTTGCTTAATTATTGCGCGTTTTTCTTCAAAATTTTTACAATTTACGAGCAGTTGGCAGAGACGCTCCCTCAGACATGGTCATAGTCCGTCATGGTCTCCCTCACTCTGCCCACCTCTCCACCCCGCGGACGTGGCACACCCTCTCTAGAAATCGAAAGAGTCTTCACTTTTAACACAAAACCCACAGACCATATACGAGGCAAGCCATTGAGTAGAGCTCGGCACCGATCATTTGGGGCTCTGCACCACGTTTGGGCCTCTGCACGTGGCCAGCAGTGCGTGTCCAGCCCCAAAGTTTCATGCATTTGGCAATAAATTATGTCTACGTGCAACTCAAGTTTTCACTGCACGCGCCAGAAGACGATGCCAAGACACACACACACAGCAGACACAAACACAGGCACACTTTTTTTTTTTAGCCAGGCCCAAAGTAAAAGTTGCTCAAACCCTACATAGACGAAATCCAATCCTATCCTCTATCTTGTCAATCTCTTGTGGCAGCCCAGCCAGTTGCAGTTGCAGTTGCAGCATTTCTTTCACTATCTAATTGCCGTATTGGGTCCATGTTCCGGTTGCCACTGCAACGCATGGCAGCATAAATACATATGTATCTCTATATCTATATCTATAACTGTATCTATATCTTCTGTTGGAGAATTTGTGACGCTGTTGACATGCGGAAATGGCATTGCTATATTTGTGGCTGTGGCTGTGGCTGTGGTGTGGCTACCCAGCTGTCTGCCTCCTCCTCAAAAGCATACATCCGCCTACGTCGCCGTTACGCAATTAAACGACGCTAAGCTGACACTCACACACACACCCCCCCCCCCCTCTTTCACAGCCGGCGCTGTCCAAATGCAGCCACAAAACGCACTTTCTTCCGCATAAAAAAAAAATAAAAATAAAATTCAAAATGAGCCCAGAAAAACCTTCAGCAGCTGCGCATATTAATATCATCGTTCGGTTTATCATTACTAAACTCGAAATAAGTCGAACTGAATTTAAGAAATTTACCCAAATAGAATATTTAAAATTGGCTTTTATTCATTTCAGTGTACAATTTTCAAACATTTTTGAAAGAATAATTCAATAAAAATAGTCTTGATGAATTTTCAAATTCAAACAACTAAAATCTTAAATTAGCACTTTTTCTTACTTCTTCTCGACATTTTGGATTTTACAGCGATGACATAATGGAGCCAATGACCATGTTGGTATTGGCCTTCCAGCTGCTGGCGCTATTCTCGATCGCCGGCGCGCTGCTCATCTATCTGATATGCAAGGTGCGCGAGGAGAGTCAGGCGAGCAATGCCGAATTGCCGCCACCCAGTCGTGTGGTGCTGGTCACCAGCGCCGACACGGCGCTCGGCCTCCAGCTGTGCACTTATCTGGCGAACAAGGGATGTCGCGTCTTTGCCGGCATGAAGGAGGCGCGCGATTCGCTGCCAGCCAAACTGCTATGCGGCTGGATGAAGATACGCGAGTACAGCGAGGAACCGATTAGCGGCACCATTATACCCATGCGGCTGGATGTGACGCGTGAGGATGTGCTGCGCGAGGCGACGATCGCAATGGGCGCCCATCTGAATGCCAATGAGCGTGGCATTGCCGCCGTCATCAATACCAGCGGCAGTGTGTATCGCGGACGTGTGGAATCACAGGATGTGCAGCACTGGGAGCACATGCTCAAGACCAACATACTGGGCACGCTGCGCGTCGCCAAGGCATTTGTGGGGCTCTTGCGTCCGACACGCGGACGCCTACTCTATTTGGGCGGCAGCAGTGCCGGCGCCAGCATGGGCGGTGACGGTCTGGTCGCCTTCAATGCGTCCCGTGTCGCTGTCGAGAAGTGCGCCGAGGAGCTGCGCAAGGAGCTCCAACCGTATGGTGTCAGCATTGTCGCATTGGACACATGCGGCATGACTGTCGAATCATTGTACAAGGCGCCAGTTGCTCAGAGTAAGTTTCTGAAATAACAACAACACGCAATCCTCCCTCTCACTATTCATACTAATCCCTCTTGGTTTCTGCCCTGTTAGCCATGTCACAGTGCCCGGGCGCACCAACCCAATATACGGCGGATGTGTTGAGCGCCAGTGCTCTGCAGGTCATTGAGCGGGCCCTGTGGGACTTTACGCCCCAGCAGCGCTACACGCTGCTCTCCCACAACAAGTATCAATTCACGTTGCCATGTCGCTCCTCACTGCGCCTACATCGGCCCAGTAGCGAGGCCGCCACGCAGTCCGTCTAAGCCTGAAGCAGGACGAGGGAGTCGAGACAAGTCGAGTAGAGTCGAGTCGGGTCGAGTGGAGAGTTTTATTTCATCCGCATTCAGCTGCCTGGGAATGGCAATCCGATGCAGTGCGTTGATCGGAGCTAATTGCGTGCCTTTTACCATACACTTTTCCTGTACATACGGATAACCCAATATCCTTGTCTATATCTTTTGTAATCAGCTATACACACATATGCCTATATGCCTAACTGTTTCGATATCAACATTCTTTTGCAATGTTTATTTTTAATTATTACTTATTACTTATACATTTTTTTTGTGTAACCAATTTTTTTACAAAGCCAAGTTGACAATTTGCTGCATTTGATTTGTAGACAACAATTTGTTGACGTATTTTGCTGAATAAAACGCAGCGATTGCGCACACATATAAATATATATATATATATATAATGTTACAGTTTATATGTATATACATATATATCTATATACACAAACATATCAAAATAAACATTTTTATAAAATTTGTGCTAATCTGCAAGAATCAGCCTTTTAATTTTGAAGCTTTTAAGGACACTTTGGGTGGCTCTCCCTTTTATACTAATCGTATTTTGATATAAAATCATAGCGCAGCACGGATGCAGCCAAAACATCACCGGCAAGCACCTGCTCTTTTTGGTCGGTGCGTCCTGGCAAATGGAGGAGGACATCGGCGCCAACAATGCTCTGCAGTCGACTGCTGATCTGCAAATGGAAATGCTCGGTTACAATTGTTACCAATTGGTAATATCATCTGCGATTAGCTTACCTGATCCCCATCGACACTGGCATGCAGCTGGCCTTTGATACTACTAACCCTGGCGCGAACGTATTCGGGACGTGAATCCAAATCAATGGCATGGTTGAGCAACTGCAACAAAAACAATAGATTAAGTCAAATTCTGATTAGCGTAACAATTAAGCAAAGACTAAAAATAACTCGAGAGTCCAAAAATAAACTACGGGACATTTCTCGATCCTATCGAAAGCGTTAGAAGATAAGTAATTCCCATGGGCAGCTTATCGGGTGGATTCATTGACTGTTCCAATAGATTTGAGCCAGTTAACTTGGAATTTTCATATTATTTTAGCAAAGCATTAAATATCTTTTCTGGATGAGTTTCAAGTATTCCTTCAAGATTTAAATAACTTTGATATAAGAATAAATATATAAAGTATTAGGAAAGCAAAAGATTAATAATTAATAGTTATTAATTATTTACTAAATGTATGAATGAAATCACGGTTGGTATTCATGCTCATTCCTCAGTTAGCAGTCTCGTTAGTTAATTAAAAAAAAGTCTGAGATAATCGTCGACATTTCAATATTGTTGTTAAAAGCCCATCCAAATGTTGAATGTTCAAAAACCGGTTAGCTCCTCCAGTTAAATGCGATCTTGTTGACAGGTGTCATAAATTTAAGTGTGTTAATTACATTTATCCACAGTCAAAAATATTTGTGTGTCTTATCAATATTTCTGATAACTTAAATAAACATTTCTTTTTGTGGCATATGTGGCTTTTAGCCTTAAAGAGGAGCGATAACAAAATATGCGTGTTGCTATATTAATTCAAGAATGTCTTCAAAGTGCGCCTTATCGCTATGCGTTTGCTAAGAGGGCTCCACCCAGATAACATTCGAGGGCTACGAACAACAACTTTTGGGAACATTGCGACATATTTCTAGAGCGTATCTGATCTATTATATATATATATATAAATCTGGCACAAAAATTGATTGAACAAATCAGTCAATATCAATCTCAATCGCCTGTCACATTTGTAGAGCATTGGTATTTCACAATCGAAGACATTCGACTTACCGTCACGTTTACAACGGGCAACGTGCACTTGACCCGCTCCCAGCCGGCAGCCCAGCGTATGGCGGGCAGAACGAACAGATGGAATGTGACAAAGGCGGACACGGGATTACCGGGCAGGCCAAAGAAGTACTTCTGCTCCCTGCTCGCAAATGTCATCGGTTTGCTGTGAATTCGAAAAGAAAAATCATAATTTCAACTCAGTTTTTGATTATGATTTATGGTAATGACAACCAACCCGGGCTTCATGTTAACGCGTCCGAAATGTAGCACGAATTGGAGCTGCTCCAGCACCGGCTTGATATAGTCCTTGTCACCCATTGAGACGCCGCCGCTACAGATGACAAAGTCCACAATATCAAAGACATTGGAAAGGGTTTCCTTAATGGTAATAATGCTTAAATGCAAAACAGAGTAAATCGTTTAGTGGGTTCTGCTCTGCTGTACTGGCCTCCGATTTTTTGCGCATCTGCGCTACCTACTCGTCATCCAGCAGATTCTTCCGAATGCAATCGAAGCCAAAGTAGTGCAGCAGCTCCGCCAGCATGGTCGTATTCGAGTCATAGATTTTGTCAGCGGCTGATGTGGCTTTTGGTGGCAGCAGCTCGCTTCCCGTTGAGATAATGGCCACTCTTGGCTTGCGCAGCACCAGCTCGGTGCCAACAGAGGCCATCAGGGATTTAATGACAACCGGTGAACAGTCGAAAGCGGGAAATATTGGAGCACCCGTGCGCATATCGTAACCAATGGATCTATAATGGATTATAGCTTATATGAAAATAAATGCAGTTGTTATTTCTTTAACACGAAAACTCACCGCACATCCTGGCCCTCCTTGGGCTCAACAAGAATCTCGACGAGACTTTCTTCGCCATATTTATCACGCTGCAGCAGTATGGTGTCTTCCACCTGTACCACACAGTCCGCATACTCCGGCAGCGGTGCACCCGTATTGATCTTGAAACACTCATCCTCCTGCAGTGGATGTGGGTTAACCTGCATCAGTTATGGTTAAGATATCAAAATCAAAAAATAAACAATAGCAATAGAAACTCGCAAATCCTTACCTTATCGCCAGCGGCGATGCAATCTAGCACCCGTTTGGACCCTGAAAACCCAGTGGACTTCATCGCGTAGCCATCCTTAATAGATGCGCGGAATGGGGGTATGTTGACCGGCGACTCAATTTCGAGCAGCAGATCCTCCACTTTGCAATCACGCCGCACCACGCTCAAAATGGTTTCAAAGGCCCGGATAACAGACAGCATGGGAAACGGCGAATTGCGATCCACACCGTCACCAGCGCCCGTTTTGTGCGGACAGACGTGATCTCGCTGGAGCACGTTGGAAACATTGGGCAACGCAGCAGTGCCCTGGACTTCAGCGTGCGTGCGCTGCACGAGGGCAACATTATCATTGATTAGATGCAGGGCGTGGGGCAGCAATTCTCGTACTGCCTCGAAGCACTCGGCTACGGCCTTCTCGCTGCCTGGAAAGTTGAGCACCAGCGTTTTCTCTGCGATGCCGCAGAGACCGCGCGACAATGCCGCGAACTTGGTCTTCTGTAGCGAGGCTAGTGCAATCACTAGGCTCAGCTGATTGCACTCCTTTTGGAGCAGCGGCTTTGTTGCCTCCGGCGTAACATCGCGTGGCGCAAAGCCCGTGCCGCCTGTAGTTATAATGATGCCCACATCGCGGCGATTAATCCATTTGACCAGCTCGTTGTTTATGAGATAGATTTCGTCGGGCTGCACACTGATAACCACCTGTGCATTCTCAAAGGAGTCACGTATTAGCGCCACCAGCCGCGGTCCACTCTTATCCTTTGCAGGATCCAGGAAACAGCTGTCACTAACTGAAAGATCAAACAAATAATTAATGTAAGAAATTCAGCAGAGGCAACACTATTCGCTTACCTGTTAAAACGCCAAACGTTATAGGCTCCATAACGACATTTACATAAACTTTCCACTCCAACTTAATTGTTTAATAATGAGTAGAGCAATCTAAAGTGTTCGACGATGGCTTTGACCGCTTTCGAGCTTCAGTTTTAAGCAATTTTTAGCACATTTTAAACACACAAAACTAATTACATGTGCATACACTGGCTGCCGCAACTGCAATATTGAAGGCAACGATTTTGACCATGTTTGGCACTTTCCATGTTCCATTTAAAATATTCAGGGGAATGGTTAATATGATTGTAAATAAATATGTATATATTATAGGAAACTTTTTGGACATTTTTAGCACATTTTATGTTTAAAAAACGCTAGCATGCGTACACACTGGCGAATATATTTAACATATTAAACTTTAAATACCATTTGTAAGCAAATACAAATACAAATATATATATGTACACATAATATATGTATGTAATATGCATAATTAAAAAACAATAATTAGCGTAGTCATAATGCTAATGCTTATGCTTTATTTACACTACACAACAACAATACAAAAAAAAATGTAAACAATGTAAAAACAAAGTGAACCGTCATTTCTTCTTCGCCTACTCATTTGGGTGAATTTTGGTCCGTTGTGGACTCCAGCGGGTCGTAGCCAGATGCCATTTTTTTCTTAAACTGTTCGTATGTGCGCTTGCGGTCGAAGTGTTTAACCCATTGACCGGGACATGATTGCAAGAACGCCTTTCGTATTTCCTGGCAGTCATTTGGCTCTTTTTCACCGCTCGTTGAGCAGTGCTTGGGCGCATTGTCGTCTAGACATTTCCAGTATTCATCCCGTGTCGACCAGCACTTGGCGCGTTCCGCTTTGTCAGGAAAACTCATTCTGGCAGTGGTTTGTTTTGGTGTCGGTGTCGATGTCGATGCCGATGCTGTTCCTTGTTCTCTGTGATGTGCTATAGTTGCATGAAGAGGCAATGAGTTCTCGATGTCAAGGCACTCTTAACAAGTCGAACAGTTGAACTGTCTGTAAATTAGTTTTAAATATGTTACAAAATATCAATTGTACAATAAATATATCAAAACCAACCTCAAAATTACAAAACATACAATCGGCGACAATGTGGCCAGATGGCAGAAAATAAATTATTCGCAACATTTAACGCAGTGCTGCATTGGCATATGGCGCCATCCGTTTGAATGTTTGTTTTAAAATGTAATTTGTAAATGCAGGCAGAGGACAAATTAATTTCGGTTATATGTATTACAATTTATTTGATTCAAATTCTCGGTGACTTATGATAAACATTATTGGTTTTAAATTTCAACTAATCAATATGGTAAACTACTAGAACAATAGAAATTTATTAGTAAACGTTTACCAAAAAAAAATAAAAATTAAAATAATAATGAAAAACAAAACAAAAATCGCAGATCGATAACAATAAAGACTTGAGGGTGGCTACATAGTTTTATAATGTCGTGCTTCGAAACCATTCTATATATGTAAATGTTGCTTAAATGGTAGACAAATGACGTATAGAAAATGCAGCCCCAAAGACCAATACAAGTGGGAGCGCAATAAATGCTCCGTTACTTGTCTATTCTAGTTTGACTTAAGGCTCTAGTCTCTAGACCCTAACACTAATACATATGTTTTACACATATCTATTTTATATACAGATTAAGTGAACTCTAGGAACACAGCAAATCTCAATGCGGTGATGTTCGTGTTACAAATCTTCTATTTCTTCATATTGAATTTAGACCAATATAAAATATATATATTTACAAATTACATCATAAATGTGTTTGTGTGTGTATGTGTGTGTGTGTCTGTATGTGTATGTAATATATCGTAAAATTATTCTGCTTCAAGGGCTGAATGTATGTGAGTTGGTTTTGTGTTTACGTATATTTTTATATTATAATGTTATTTCAGCATTGATAACTTAAATTTACGTACATACACATTTAAGTTAGAATGTCCATATCTGTATATTTCTATGTAAGTATTTATAAATAATTACCACTAACTTCTTACTAGCTTAGAATGCGATTCGTTAGACGCAGGGATATGATAAGAACTGAAATAAGGTATGATTTTGTTGGTTTAAGTGGTCACATCTCAAAATCCATTGCACTCAATCTAATGTATTCTCTTTTGCTTCCTGTAATATCTAGCCATATTGACACTTTATATATACATAGTGTTCGCTGGGCGGGTGGGCATTGATAATGGCGTGGGGAGAGATTAGAAGGGGGGTTTCTTTGAAAGCTTGTCAGGCACTTATGGCTTTCGAGCGCAAAAGCTAAATTCGGTCGTTTGCAGTTGCAGTTTTTGTTGCAAGAACAGTAATTGTAACTGTAACACAGGAACCGTTACTGTTTGCATTTACAGTCGAGTCGCTTTGCTGTTTAATGTTTAAACTATAAAATTAAGCTTAGCAAAATGTTTAATAGGCACAATAATAATGCATTCAAAACCAGTTTGTAGCTCTATAAGTGTGTGCGTCGCTCTGTTTCTATGTGTGTGTGTAAGGGTGCATGTGTGTGTGTGTGTGCGCGAGTATCTATTAATGGCTAAAATACATGTTCTAACGACTATCAGTACTTTGACCCAACACAAGCATACATTATCATTTTTTATAATTTTTTTTTTATATGTTTATCTAATTGATTGCACATAATTTTTCTTTAGCTTTGGAATTTCGTCTAAAAAAAAAAATCGAATTTTGCTAGAAATGCCAAAAAAAATTGATATTTTTTGTATATAGATTATACGTAACTAAGTCGAAAACAAGTTACATTTATTGCTTAATTCAAAATTCTGTGTGTGTGTTTGTGTGTGTGTATTGGAGGTGTGAGTGCTGTTGTTGTCGCTATTGTTTGCTGTAAATTATTGGTGTTAACGCTCTGCCGCAGATAACATCGAACAATACCAAAACTATATATGTATTCAGAAATATACATGCATATGTATATTATCTCCTATGACTAGATACAAATCCTCAATTTACCTTCTCCTCAAACGCACATAGATGGAAAATACATTTATGTGGTGTATACACATATATCATATATTATGTATGAACATCTATAAAGTATATGTTTTGCGCTACATTAAGTCTAGCTTTTACACACATGCATCAGTTACACAGACACATTGATACAAATTGATTCAATTACACATAATCTAGACATATATATATATATATATATATATGTGTGTATCTGTATGTATGTATATGTATATGTATAAGTAGTTACCCATATCTGTGGGCTTTGTATAAATATGTATGCATACGTATCTGTATATTTTAAAAAAAATTTTGTATTGCACAAATCGAAACGCAGTCTAACGTACAAATATATATTAATATATATATATTAATATATATATATATATATATATATATATATATATATATATGTTTAAAAAAATAAGTATTATAAACACATAATTATCTCATAAAAACAAATGTATAAAAAAGCAAATATGTTGATATTTACATATATACTAACTGCGTGTATAAGCACTAACTAAAATGATGATAATAATAATAAAAAAAAAAAACATGAAACATTTGGCAGTGCAAGTCCTATTGCAACAGCATGTGCCGGGCACGCTGCACCACGCATCTCCGAATCCCGGTGTCAAACGAACTACAAACTAAGGAACATTCGTATGACCGGGATTCGGATTGACCGGTGCTAGAACTGTTCTTGCTGCTGCTGCCACACGCATCTGTGGCATGTGATTGTGGACCGACATGCGTGGTGCAGCGTCAAGTTTTATCATCGTTATTTGTTGTTATTGTTGCTGTTGGCTTTGATTTTGATTTTCTATGTTATGTGTTGTGTTTTGTTTTGTAAATTTGTTGGTATATTAATATGGCGCTCTTTTTTTTTTTGTCTGTGATGCTTGGCAGCTTGGCAACTTGGCCTGGCCAAGATAGTCATTGTCATTTGCTGTATCTGTCTCTGTCCCTATTGCGTGAAGTGTGGAGTGGATTTGGAATATTGACCTATTGCGACGTTGCACGCACAGCCGCAGCCGCCGCCACCGCCTCCTCCTCGTCCTCATCATCATCCTCCTCGACTGTTGCCGCTGGCGATCCATTCGAGCTGGGCGATTGCTGGGCATATTTGCAGGCAGCCGTGTGGCACTTGCAACCACCGCCGCTGGAACGCTGATCGGAGCGCCAAAACTTTTCGCCATAATCATAGCTTTAAACGAGAAAAAAATTGTAATTAAACTACTTGGAGAAGTAGGGGATGGTTGGGCTCTTACCAGATCTCCTCGCCCGCATCGATGTCTCGACAAGCAAAGAATGCAATTTTTGGAAAACGATAATCCTGATGCTCATAGAAGACGCGCACGGGCAGAATATTGGGATCGCACGAGTGATTGAAGAATCGACTGATATTGCCATAATAATTGGCATCGATACAGTGCCCATTGTCCAGGTCAAAGTAGTAGCTGTCATCGGTGCGTCGATGTGCCTCCGGTTCGGTGAGTATTTCGCCCGTGTAGCTGGCCACAAAAGTGCCCTTGGGCACATTGGCCAGCGCACGTACGCCCCAGCCCTTGACAGTCTCCTCGCACTCGACAATCTGCAGAGGTGTCCGTGTGCCATTCTGCACCACGCGATTTTTGCACGACAGCTGAAAGGAAAGGGTGGAGAGCAATGAAGAAATGATTCGTTCAAATTACATTTGCTTCCAAGCAAAGCAACACAAACCTGATTGCAGCCGCAGACATCGTTGCATTCGAATATAACGGCTGGATCATCGTAGTTGAAGTCGCAATTAAGTCGACTCTCTGCCGTATACCAGTTCTGCGAGGAGGCTCCATTGCATTGGCACTGGTCGCTGCTGCAGCTGTCCAGGCACGAGCAGATGCGCATCTGCGAGACGCGACTATCGATCTGCACGGAATTCTGCAGTATTATGCACTTGGTAATGTACTTGAAATCTGGCCACATTAGCGCATCGGCCTCATCCTCATGCTCCGACATGGTCAGCTCGTTGCGCACTGCCTGTATTGGACGTAATTCGCGTCCATTTGATGCATCCGCACAGACGACACGGGTGCGCAGTCCCAATGGTCGGAAGCTGCGCATCTGCATGTTAAAGCCAACGGTTCGGCCACACTCAGACTCCTCGTTGGGTATGCAATCGAAAGGCAGCTGCTCCGCACGGTTCTTGATCATCAGATCGGCGCCGTTCGCAATCAATGCGATGCACATTCGCGTCACAGAATGTCGACAGGCAATGTGTCTATATTGGATTGGATGTGTTGAAATCGATTTAAATACCATCTCATCATCTCATTGGAGATTGGATTCATTTACTTACAGCGGTGTATCGCCTTCAACATTCTGCACATTGCAATCGGCGCCCGCCTGCAGCAGCACCGTTATCGTGTCCAGTCCGTCGTTGTGCAGCGTGGACCAGTGCAGCACCGTGTTGTTGTCGTTGTCGCATATATTCGGATCGGCGCCATGATTGAGTAGAAGGCTGCAATAATGTTGGGCACAAAATCGTTAAAATAACTATTTCGTATTTAAATGAACACCAAAATAGTTGTGAAGTCAATTAATTGTTAGTGGTTTTTTTTTTTAAATATTATGTCCAATATACAAAATATTAATGTAAAGAGTAGTTTCAGTGCTGTCGGAGTCGGTTGTTGCAGAAAGGAGTCGGATAATTATAAAGTCTAATATTAATGTTATTTAATATTATTAATAAACAGAATATAAACAGTCCTACATTCATTTATAAGTATATCGAAATTGCTTCTCAGAAAAAACAACAAAGTTTCTGGATTAATGTGGAATTGTTTGGCATATTTGTTTGTTAAAAGTGTTTACATTCATTTTGTTTAAATTGATTCGATTAATAAAGTCTCAACTGAGCTATTAAATAATATTAAATGGACAACTAAAAAGCTCCAAGATCAAGTAGAAAATTAACGATTGCATAGCAACAGCATCAATTGGAAGGTCATCTCAGAACTTCTTCATAAAAAGCAAGCAGAATTGAAGAAAACTTCATTAGTCATTACGTAATCAGAAGTAAAAAAATACTTAACATTCTATGGAATAATAAAAACCAGATACTAACGATCCTAAAAGAAACGTTAGTCGACTAGAAAATAAAAAATTCCATGTTAAATTAACTAAAAAAAAAGTATGTCAAGTTTTGTGTTCACGCTTATTTTACTGTTCAGATATATATATATATATATATATATATATATATATATATATATATATATATGCACATTGGCTTACCTCACAATCTCGGTGTGTCCCAACTCGGCTGCCCAGACCATAGACGTCCAGCCGCCCTCATCCTGGGCATTAATAAAACTAAGAAAACTGGCAATGTTGCGCGAGGCGCGAAAACTGTCCACAATCAGTTGAGCAGCATCAACGTTGCCCAGTTTGGCGGCAATATGCAGACTGGTCATGCCATCGGGACCCTTTCCAAATACAAACATATACATTAGGATTGAGCTAGCGAGAAAGAGGGGAAAGACTCACCTTGATGGCAACATCGGCGCCGCATTGCATAAACAGATTAAGCATATCGCATTTTTCATTCATCACGGCGCACATCAGCGCCGTACGCAATTCACTATCAACAATGTTGACAAAGTCCTGGGAACTGGCACCCTTGCAGAGCAGCAGATAGGCCATTTGCAGGGTGCCCGAATGGGCAACCAGATGCAGGCAGGTACCATTTAGATATTCACGCATCCGCGTCAGCACATCATAGTCAGCAGCTGCAGCAGCGAGAGAGAAAGATTTAAGATTTGGTAGCTCAATTGTGACGAGGACTTAGAGGCTTACCCAGAATCTCGGCGACACGCTCGAGATCATCGTTCTGCACGGCGTAGTACATGTCGCGTGAGTTGAATTCCGTTGTGACACGACCGCTGGAGGAGACAATCCGATCGCGCAGCACCACATTCATCACGGACTCCGGTATCAGTTGCTCAAAGTTAATAATGTTCAACGATTGTCCAGCAGCTGCTGCAGCAGCAGCAGCAGCATTGCCATTGCCACCACTAGCTGCAGCAGCAGCAGTAGCAGCAGCTGTCTTGGCGCCTTGGCGGGTTCCACCATTCGATTTGACAGCTACCTTGCCACGTCCAGTAGTGGCTGCCTTGGGAGAGGAGTTGGCGCCGCTGGCTGGTTTCGCCCTGCCGGCGGCATTGGCAAATTGCGTCAGATGTGATGAGGTAGTCAACCTGGCAGGTTTGCTGCAATCGCAAAAGGTTAGCACTTTCTGAATAAACAACAGAAATAAAATACTTACATTTTGGTCTTCTGGGCGGGCAGAAAGACGGGCAACGTTTGGCATTTCATGGTCACCGTTGAGGTGCGCTCCGGTGTGTCCACGCCGCAGTGCGGACATTTGAGGACTAACAATGGACTGGCATAGCTGCTTCCGCTGCCGCTGCCGCTGCCGCTGCTGCTGCTGCCAGCATTGAGAGCAGCCTGTAGCGGCTGCTGCCGTTGTGCATCATAGGGGCTGTTGAGTATGAAGCGTTGCGCACAATCCGGATGAAAGAAGTGCTGCCTGTTGCACAGCACAAATTTGCCCTGCAATGCGATAAATGGAATTTGGTGAGACCAACTGAGTGTGATCAGTGCTGACGGCTCACTTACCTGGGTGCAAAAGATGCCGCATCCGGCGCAACAGTTGTGTGCCTGAAGCCGCTTCTTGTGCTCATCGCAGAGGATCATGTAGCCGACTCGCTGGCTGGGACGCAGCAGATTGTGCACATCGGCAGCCAGCTCGTTGCAGCAGCCGATCTTCTGATCGTCGATGTTATCGATTGCACAGCAGTAGGCCGCATCCGGTGAATTTCTCGCATAATACTGCGAGCTCTTCTGGCACAGACAAATAAATTTCACAGACGACGATGATGATGATGATGATAATGCAGCAGCAGCAGCTGCCGCTGACGAAGTGCTGGCTATGGCATCTCTGTCATTGGACAGAATGACGCTGTTCAGCGTATGCAGTTGTCCATGCTCCAGCGTTGCAGTTGTGGATGTAGATGCTGCTGCTGCTGTTGCTGCTGCGGCGCTGTTATTGCGCACGGCAACGCGACGCGACAGCTTGGATTGCACAGCTGCAGCAGCAGGTGGTGGAGGCGGCGGCAGAAGATCCAGCTGTTGCTTGAGATGGCTAGCGTCCGACTGCTGGTGGAGACTGCTGCTGTTTGTCTCCTTGCTGGCATTGCGTAGGCGCAACGTGACGCTGGGCTTGCCCACTTGAACTGGCGTCGCGGGCACAAACTCCTCGTTGTCCGTGTTGGAGCTATCGTTGCCGCTGGCCTCCTCGCTGTTGTTGCGCCGCAGACCCAAATGCTTGAGATGCTTTTCCTTCTGTTTGGCCAGTTTGCGCAACTGCCTCTTGTTCATTTTACGCTCCTCGGGCGAACGATTGCCGGTCATCAGTTTGGCCGATTTGATGTCGCTCAGGAATTGCTCCACATCGGGACAGGGACGCACCTGACTCTGCGCCAGCAGCGCCGCGCCTGAATTGTCAATGTCGCGCTGTGACTTGGAGAACAGACGCTTCTTGATGGCACTGGTGCCGGTCGGATGATGATGGTGCTGCTCCATACCGCTGCCACCATCCGATTTCTCGCTCTTCTGCCGAGACGTTGACGAATTGGAACCACCACCGCCACCGCTGCCTAGCTGCAACGGTGTCTCGTAAAGGGCGGCATCCCCCTCGGCCGCCTCCCAGTGGGTCATGCGCTCAATGTGCTTCGTCTCGAACTCGCAGCGCAGCTCATCGTTTTCAAGTATTTTTGTTGTGGGCTTGATGCGACGCTTGGAGCGCTTGGGAAACTGCAACTGATCCCTAGCCCCGGTGCTCGATGTGGTTGCTGTTGCTGTTGCTGATGTTGCCATTGCCGATGCCGCTGACATTGACAATGACGCTGCTGCTGCTGCTGCAGTGCGCTTATTGCCATTGGCCAGGGCCAGTGAACAGACGCCACTGTTGCTTGTTGCTGCCACCAGCAAATGTGGCAATGATTGGCCACTTGGCGGCGTTATTTTTGCTTTGCGGCCGCGCTTTTTCGGTGGTGTTTTCTCATCCAGCATGGCGGCCACCGCCACGGCGGCCAATTGATCAGAAACAGAAGCAGCTGTTGTTGCCTGCTCACTGGACAGGAGCAGTGGCTCCGTTTTGACCTCGTCGAGAGCATGGTGCACGTTGTCCAGGCGATTGCCCAGACGCACGCTGCGTCGCATTCCGCTGGGCGCTGCAGCAGCTACAGTGGATGCTGCAGCATCTTCCGCTTCCTGCTCGGTTTTAACCACCACAGTTGAAGTCGCCAAATCCGTTGGTATCAATTGCTGCTGCTGCGGCTCCTCCTCGACCAGTTTGCGTTTGCGGCCCACTTTGCGTTCGGCTGTTGTTGGTTGTGGCGTCGGCGACGTTCTCGTTATCATCTCCTCCTGTCCACCAGGCGCCGATGTTGCATCGACAACTGTTGCTGCTGTTGCTTCCACAGCTGCTGCATCTGTCGTATCGAGTTTGATCTTTTTGGCACGTCCGCGTCCGCGTTTTGGTGCTGGCAGCGCATTTGAGGTCGCTTCAATGTCAACCGATGATTTTTCCGACTCCTTTTTCACATCGGTCGCCATTTCGCCATTGTTCTCCACTGGTATTTTTTCGAGTTCCTCGCTGGCCTCCGCAGCCGTCGCCGTCGCCGCGGACGCCTCCTGCTCTTGCTCCTGTTCGTGATCCTGCAGTGTCAGCTCATCGGGTATGCAAAATGTGGGCGCGTCTGTGGGGCGGGGTGTGCGACGCAAGCGACGTGTGCTGCCGGCACCATTCTGTTCCTGCGAAAAAAATAACCAGAATTGAGTCACTCGTTTATTATGCTGTATACAGATTAATTAATTGCCATTCGTTGGAGGGTCTGGCCAACAGGTGAATCCACACCGGATGATGGGTTCAAAGGAAACCACACAACCTATTCCGAATGAAGCGACAGAGACCCAGTCGAATTCAATTAAATTCAATTAAATTGAGCCCTCAACAAACCAGAAAAACACAAACAAAATTGCAACTTGCCTTTCGTCCATTTGTGAATCGCATTCAAAATTTATATGAAATTATCGTTATTATTGAACAGACCAGCCTATCTGTCTGTCTGTCTTTCTGTTTGTCCGTTATCTAAAGGGGGCCAAAACCAATTGAAATAGGAATCTATGTGGAGCTGCTAGGCTAACCACTCTTGTTCCCTCGGCCACTCGGCATGTTGCCCTGGCAACATGTCTTCCCAAACACTTGGCTAGCCAACAAGGCCAAAAGGGCAGGGGACAATTGTGGCAACACAAACAGAGAGCGAGAGGATTGAGACAGAGAGAAGCAGAAAGAGGAGGGAGAGGTTGCTAGAGAGTACCATTATGTAAAGCCGGGCATATCAAGGATGCTGCCACACTTGCAACATTCAATGTGATCAGATCACATTGGACAATCGCCAAGGTTAACACCAATTAATCAAGACCAACTCATAAAACCAACTAGTTGTTCAAATACGCTAAATAATTTAAGCATTTTAATGTTTAGGAACAAACAAATTCAACTAGTTTATTGAGTACAGGTGTCAATCGATAGTTGATAATTGTCTCATTTTCAATTTAGTTTGAAATTTGATGCGAATGTATACAAAATTTAAATATTTTACTCGAAAGTTTAATACAATTGTAGTGAAACATTACTTGATTATTTATATTATGCGAATTTGTTAAATCAAAGATAAATAGACGACTTGCATTATTATTATTATTTCAATAGGGTAAGATAAAAAAATCCGATTTAGATCGAAAAATATGTGTTAATATGTCGGCCTTATGATTTCAAGCCAAATACGAAATACCAGTTTAAAAGCTGGCTCCGAAACTGGTTAAAAAACAGTAGAAGAACACAAGAAGAAGAAGAAGAAGTGACGAAATATTTCTTTCGCTTGTGCAGCTCCGTTAGTTATTTAGCTTTACAACCCATATAGAGCTGTACACTTTAGCTAACGTGTACTGTATTTTAGGTACATATATATGCATACGATACAAACATATGGAAAAATATACGTATGTATTTATATTATGCAAATTGTAAGTTTGCCACATTTTAGATTTGAATTTATACAGCACGTAATCTAATAAGTGATTTCAGGCAACTTCTAATTTAATATTCATCACTTGATCCATAATTGATAACTCAATATATATATTCACATATATAAATATAGAGATAGATAAGACATTAGGTTCCCTTCTCTCCCACACACAGTTCATATGGCATTTCACACATTTCCTTTGTTGTTGAATAAGATAACTTTATTAAATGCTTGATTTTATTACCCCTTACTGAGATGTTTGCAAGCTTAAGTTGCGACATGGCTAACAACATGCTGATAAAGCCTGCCTATTAATTAACAATTTCATGCTGCTTTGATTTTCGTTTTGCATTTAAGCAGTTGCTACAATTGAGTTGTTGCCATTTCCATTTCTCACTCATTTTCAGACTATGGGCAAACTTTCTGCTACAAATGTATGCATGTAGAAACATACACACATATGTGTGAATGTGTGTGTGTGTACCACATCGAATAATATTTTAAACATACTTTTCATCAACTCTGCTTAGACTAATAAGGCAAATTACGATTTTATTGCACTCTCTCTCTCTCTCTCTCTTTCTCACTCTGTGTCTCGCTCGTTTTTGCTAGTATTGTTTTTTTTGCCAATTTCGCACTCTTTCTCTACATGAAGCCCTTTTCGATAAACTATTTGTTGGTTCTGCCCAATATTATAATTGTAAATTAAAAGTAAATCAACTGTCAGTAATTCAAGCAAGCTACAAGCACTGAAAGAATTCGAATTCGAGAATTACACTAACACACTCATGAGCACACCCATACGCATGCATGCAAAAAGCACACGCGCATACTTACACACACACACATACACACGAATACACTTACGTTTTTATCAGCACTCACTTGTGCTGCTGCTGCTGTGGCTGTGGCTGTTGTTGTTGTTATTTCTGTTGCTGCTATTGGCGCTGCGACATCATCGCTGCTTGTCGGAGCATTCATCGATGTCGAATCTGTTGCGTCAGCGTCAGCGTCAGCGTTGCTGCTGCTGCTATTAGCAGCAGAGTTGACAACAAGTGGAGCGACTGGCGCTGCTGGGGATGTCGTTCCCGATGCCGATGCCGATGCCGTTCCCGATGCTGCGACTAAAACCGATGTGACCTCGGCTTCTTGTGTTGATTCTGCCCCAGTCTCAGTTGCTGTCTCTGTCGCTACCTCTGTCGCTGCGCCTGTCGCTGCCTCTGTCGCCGCTTCTGTGCTTGCCTTTTGCTCAGGCTGTGCAGTCGGTGTTAGCTCCTGCCGCTGCGGGTCCTCGTCGAGCTCCTCTTTGGGTGTTGCGCCGGCTGTTTCCATCACTGTTTCAGTCTTAATGCATTCCGCTGTTGTGGTTGTTTCTGTTATTGGTGTTATTGGTGCTGCACCTGTCGCAGCTGCTGTTGAAATTTGCACAGACAACGACGTTGCCAGCTCGTCGGCAGCTGCGATTTCTGCAGCTTTGCATGCTTCCTGCTCCAATTTGACTGCAGCTGCTGCTGCTGCATTTTCAACATCTTCTCTCTCCTCATCAGCAGTTTCTTTTGTTGCCGTTGCTGCTTCAGCTGCTGCTTCGGCTACGCGCTCGGAAACGTCAACGTCATCGTCGTTTCCATTGTCGGCTACTGTCGCAGCAGCACTTGACGTCGCTAGTTGCGTTTTTTCTGCTCCCGCTATTTGTATTATTTCTGCATCGCCATCAGCATCGCTGTTATTGTTGTTGCTGCTGTTCTCCCGACTTTGACTTTGGCCTTGAGGGAGTAGCTTCTGCTCGGAAACCGTTGCAGCTTCCGTTTCGCATTTTACGCCACCAGCAACGATAAGCGACGGTTGCTGCTGTTGTTCCTCCTGTTGCGTTTCGTTGGTGCATTGCTTTTTATCCTTATCCTTGCAGGCGAACTGATTGTTGGTCAAATTGCGCCACTTGACAGTTTTATCCTCGGCTAGATCCATATTGAGCAGAGTGCCGCCCTCAGCGGTGCTGGTGGCGCAGTCGCTGTTAAATGTGCTCGACATTCTGTTTAACAGCTCCACATAGTCCGTCATTTTCCTGTATTCTGCTACTACTTCTTCTTCTTGCTGTTGTTGTTGGTTTTTTCGTTTAGCTTTTTGTTTTTATTTGCTCAGTTTTTCTTGGTACAGCTTTTCGGCTTTGATAGTTTCATTAAATCAGCGCTCAACTACGATTAATAAGTGTATTAAAGGATAGAATCAATATTCGAAATTCACCACAACGAACGACGGAGAGCGGAAACGGCTGGTAATTGCTAAGCGAGCAGGTCAAACTACTCACGATTAGATTTGGATTCTCAGCTATTTATCTTTTTTACCCGTACGCGACTTTTCAGTAAAAAAAAACACACGCACACACATAGATATGGGTGCGCTTAGGATTAAAAATAAAACACATTGTAAAGCAGTTTCGAAAAAATATTCTTAGAATTCCCAAATTTTTTTTCTTAATATCAATATTAGCACAGGATATTAAAATCTTTGATTTATGTCACTATTTTCTACAAGTTCCTATATTGAGTCGTGTCACGTGCACATCGTGTTTCATCGTGTGTACTTCGACACGAATTAACAAAATACGACAAGCGCATAGTTTTAGACGAAGTGCAACAATAACGGGACTGCCGGCAGAAGTCGCCTTTTGAACAGAACTGAAGTCCACCTTCTCTGGCCCTACACATGCACATACACACCCACATACGAGCGAGCCGCAAGCGGCGCGGTTGGAGTTGACGTTGACACCACGAGACGACGTCGACTGCGACGGTAACTGCGACGACTGCGTCGCTTTGGCTTGGCGTATTTTTATAAATATAACATACAAATTCAATTGGAATATTTTCACCTATTTGTTAACATTTATTGATAAAAACATTACCAACCATATTACTTCAAAAAGAAAACCTCTGCTTGGTTTCCACTGATTCTGATTAGCTCACGACATGCTGCTTTTTTCCCAATATATTTTTTTTTTTCATGAATATGGACAGCTTTATTGTTGTTTTACTTTTTGTCTTGCTCTTCGTCGTCGTCTTCTTGGTGCTGCTGGCTGCTAAACGACCGTGGTTGCTGCTCTGTCAGTGCTCTGCTGCTGCTGCCGCTACTTTAACAGTTATACATAGTTGTAGTTGTAATTACTTATAATTGTTGATTTTGATTTTCAGCTGACATTTTTTATAAGTCTCCTCGCCAATGGATATGAGGCAGAGTTGGATGCATGCAAATCTAGTGCTGTTGCTTTAGTTTGCTGGCTGATATTTTAGTTCAGTTGAGTTCGACATTTTCACACCTAATGTGATTACATTTGGTAAAGAATTGCACTCACACGAAAGACTGCAGTCGTTGTTTGCAGTTTGTGATTTTAACAAAATAATTATGAATTAACCAATATACTTGGTGTTACAAATGAAAATAAAGAGCAAAACACACACACGCACACTGTTGTTTTTAGGGTCCGTTCGCCGTTATCCGCCGCCAGCACATACTCAGTGCGTAACTCTTGACGAGCCGTCTTCGTCGTCTCCTCGCTCACTCTCACTGCCTGCTCGCTGGCTGGCTTGCTTGCTGTTAGAGTAGCCACATATATATATATATATATATATACATATTCAATAAATGTTTATTTCAGTATTTTTTGGTATTTCGGTATTTTGCCTCTAGACAGATTAGTCATTGGACAATGCTATAATGAGACAGCCCTCAAAGTCAAGGATTAAGAGTCAATGATTTTTATTATATTAATTAATTTATTTTATTTTGAATTAAATCTATTTAAATTTATATAAAGATTACCAATAGTGCGATTAAGCTCGCATTCTCTATTTGAAAAAATATAGCTCTAGATAAATCAATTTAATAGCCATGAATATGTTATCAAAATTGAGCGCGCATTTATATTATTTATATTTTTATTATTTACTTTTAAATACAAAATGTGGTATTTTTGATAGGTTTGCGTTGGGTTCACCACGTTCTTCTTGGTATCTTTACAATTTGAGCACTAGCGAACTGGTCTTTTCTGTTACTACCCTTTCAATATGATTTTTTCATCGGAACCAAGTGTTTTTTTTATAGTCCACAATTCAAATCCCTAAAAACTGTGTAAATATGTGAATGTTATGGACTTAATTTAATTTAACTTAATAAATTTTAATAAAATATTTTTACCGCAAATATAAAATTTTTAATATACATTATTTACGATAACGTGGTGTCAATTAAAAAATGAGTTAAATAATAAAATAAATTATTTGTCAGCCAATCTTCAGCAGTTCTTTTAAGTGTGTATCGATCTGCTAGTTCGTACGTGAACTGAATCCATGGTTGGAATCAGTGTTCGACAATTTTACAAAGAAATTGGCGCGACATTTGAATTTACAGCTATTAATATATTAAGAGGAAACCCAAACTGTGTAAACAGTGGTATTTGCCATCAGGTTTCCGATTGTGGTTCATCTTTGCAGTTTTTGACTACAGCTGCGACTCTGGGCGATAATCGAACAATATTGCAAATTTGGAATAATTAAGCTCCTGCTGACGCAGGCTGTAGCAAACGAAATAACAACAAAAGCAAATAACATCGATAAAAGTTAATAAATTAAACTTGTAGCCATATGCATCTTTGTGTAACTAGTCTCGAAGTTTTTAATTATTAAAGTCTTTCTGCAATTTGAAATTACATATTTTTATTTCTTATATTATTGTAAGCGCCCGATTTTAATTGATTATTTAAATTTAATAAACATTTTACTGAAGAATTGTTTGCCTCTTGCGCAATCTGATGATCAGAAACATTGATAAAAGGAGATTTCTCTAAATAAAATACTGATTATTATTTTTAATGCATTCTGTTCCAAACTGTGACCCAAATAGTTTTCTATTTGAAATTAATGGTAATTTTTCATAATTATGTTTATTTTAAATAGTTGATTTTGTTTTGTTTTCTTTCAATTTTATCATTATAATGTGTATATAATTTTCCACTATAATTTTAATTTAATTATTATGTTGTATGTTGCTTAACTAATAATTTAAAATAAATTCATTAACAATTCGTTTCATCAAATTAGAAGCTGCTTTAGCGTTTCCAATTGTTTCTCTTGTTTAATCTGACCAAGAAATTTAAAAAAAAAAAAATAATAATAAATATATATATATATTTATATATGTATATGTATGAAGTAAACATAATTTAAATACGCTTACTTTTTGGGTTTATATCTGTGTGTGTGCCTCTTGGTTTGTTTTGTTCTGTTTTGTTTGTTTGTCTTGTGGCTTTAATAGTTGCTTAAACTCCTTTTACTTTGGTATTGTTGTTAGTGGATTTTGTGGAGTTACATTTTGTATTAAGCCAACAGCTAAGTTAATGGCATAGTCTCATTGTTATAAGAAATTACTTAATAATTTGTTATTGTATGCATTATTTTGAATTCAAATTTGTGTATTAAATATCTACGGTCAACAATTAAAAAGTTGTATTTCTTCCATTTGCTCTAATTACAAATTTCAGCTGAAAGCGACTCGAATTCGTCTGAATCTAATTTTAAATTGCCTTCTTTATTGGGTAATGCATATTGTTCGATTTTCATAAGTTTCTTCTTTTTTTTTTTGGTCTAAATTCTAAACGAATAGAACAACAATTTGATCAGTTAAGTGTTGCTTTTACAAATTGTGTGCGTTTTATGCTGTTGAGTTTTTGTGTACAAATATCATTTAAAACTACAAACAAAAAAAATGGAATAGAAAAACTTTAATTGGCGAAAAAATTCACTAATATCGATCGTTGTTTGATCTGTATTAGTTTAGCAACTAGAAAAAGCTTAAGAAAATCAAATTAGGTTTACTGGTAAATGTGCTATATTAAAAAAAAACATAATTTTTGGTGGTTGTTTGCTGTTGCGTGTGTTTGTGTGTGTGTGTGTGTGTATATATATAATTATTATATATATTTATATATATATATAAGTTATAACTATAATGTCTATCAAGGTGTAAAATTGAACACGCGACTGGGTAAAGCGAGAGAGTCGCCCGGCGCCATTTAGACATCGATGACGCTGTCGTTTTTCTTCATCTCCATGAGATGCGTCTGCTTGAGCTTCTCCTGCATTTGGGTGAGCATGTCCTGCATGCGCCGGATCTCCTCGTCCTTCTGCAACAGCAGGCGATCCGTTTCCGAAATGGCCGCGTCGAAACCGTTCGTTGAGCTAATCGAGTCCCGCTTCAATTTGCCACGTTCACGCAACGCATGCTGCGATATCTGTGAGATGCACTGCGCCCGAAAGTTCTCGTAGTGCACATCCTGTGTACGAAACAAAATATTACTATAAATACAAATAACAGAGAGAGAGAGGGTAGGGGAGGGAATTGTGACCTGTGTGGTGTCCTTTAGGTCCTGCATATGGGTCGATATCAAAAAGGTGCGCAGCTTGATGAAATCACTGTGCTCAGCATCCTCCACATTGACAACGCCCCAGGGATATTGACGGCCGCGCACCTTCTTGCCGGCTACCTCGAGTATGGTGTTGCTGCCAACAACGGCAAACGGTATGGATGCTTTCAGTTCGCGATCCTGCTGCTTGAAATCATCATCCTCATCGGAGTCACATTCGGGAAACTGATACAGCTGTATGTGATTGTCCTCTAAATCCTGGAGAATGCGCTCCTTCAGTTTGCGCACCTCCTGCTTGTTCAGGCAGTCCGCCTTGCCAATCACCAGGACAATGTTCACCTTGCGATGCAATCGCCGTATCAAATCCAAATCCATCTGCCGCAGGCTGTTAATGCAAATGGAATTTAGCAAAGGATTCGGTTGTAAATTGTATGTTTTATGGTTTAGCTCACCTGTGTCCCCAGGGCGGCACAAAGTATAGGCAACAATGGACACGATTGTCCTGTATGTTGCGTCGATTCAGTCCGCTCTCATCGGTGAAATACTGACGGAACTGTTCGTCAATATATTGGGTGCAGACACGCCAGCTGTCCTCACAGTTGACGGCATCCCCAAAGCCGGGCGTATCTACAACGGTTAGACGCAGCCGTACACCACGCTCCTCAATGTCCATGGTCTTCTTTTCGACACGCGTTGTCTTCTCGATGCGCTCCTCGACGTTGGGCACCAGGCGGTTCTTGTACAGATCGCCCAGGAATAGGCTGTTGATCAGCGTCGATTTGCCCAGACCCGATTCGCCGACAACCATCAGCGTGAACTCGAAACCGCGCTTCACCGACTTCCGATGCACCTGCTCCGGCAGCGTGGCAAACCCAATGTAATCCCGATCCTTGTCAAATGACGGCGTCTTCGCTGTGCAACAAAAGAAACATTGCGAGAAACATTAGCGTCACATTAGCAGCTTCAATTGAGTGCATTGCACTGGAGTTGGAAACGGGCGAAAAAATGGGCGTGAGGGGGGTGTTGGTGCATGCAACCCGATGTGTGGCAGCAGCAGCAGCAGCAGCAGCAGCTTCATCTGTCCATTAGCGCAAAACAAACGAATTGCTGGGCCCGCTTAGCTCAAGTGCCAACAAGCAAGCTGCTTCAAACACAAGTACACACACACACACCCACCCACTCACACACCCACAAACACACTCATTTATTTATCTCTCTCTATATATATATATAAAGATAAAGATATATATATATATATATTTGCACCTGCATCTTTACTTACACATGACGAGTTTTGTGTTGATTTGTGTTGCGCGTTTGTCGTTTTATTCTTTCTTACGTGTGCGTATTTCTCTGTGTGTGTGTGTGTGTGTGTGAGTTTGTATCTAATGGGGCACCAAGAATTTGCCACAAGTTGAAGTTGATTGTTGTCGTGTTAAAATGTTAAGTTTAAAGCGTTTTGTTTATAATCATTCAAAACAAAAAAAAATCCCCGAGTTGAATTGAACACACTTTATTGTTTGTTTCTTAACTTATTTGTATCTATATATTTAACTATATCTATTTTATCATTTTTTTTTTTTGTATTGTTTTAGCCTCAACACGCTTCGAGCCACGGAGCTGAACAGAGCGGCGCACGGTTCCAAGCAAAACATGCCCAAAACACACGAAAATCCAACAAAAAAAAAAATTAAAAAGAGAAAAAAAATCAAATGAACAACCCACGAAACTTTAATGTGCCACTTCAGCTCTCTCTCTCTCTTACTCTCTCTCTGGTTTGGTCAGAAGGATAACAGTAGCTGGGCAACACACACCCGTGGCTTTCGCGCTCTCTGCGCCTGCGCCTGCACCCAACATGTGCGGCAAGGAGACTCGATGCGAATCTATGCCAGCTTTGAGACTCTGCAACTGCAACTAGTCTAGTTTGGGGGTTGCAAGAGTTTGCACAGTGCTGCCAGATGCCACATTCATTGAAACTACCATATTGCAACATTTTTTAAATCTGCCGCATCAACTTATTGCTACACAAAAATTTACCTTAATAATAACTATTATTTTTTTCTATCATTTTTAAATGTTATTTTAATTAATTTTTGTCTACTAAGTTGCATTTTTTTTGACCAAGAACACAAAGTTTATATTAAATTTTATATACATTTAAAATAATTAAACAAAATAATAATTAATTTTTAAGTTTTTCCCATGCTTTAAATTAAGGTGAATTTTTTTCTTTTCTTTTTCGTAATTCAATAAAAACTTCATTGATTTTTATTATGACTCAATCAATAATGTCAAAAGTTTTTTTATTGTACGGAATTAATGATTAATTATTTATTAGTGATAGAAAGATAACTAATATTTATTCTAAACAATGGTGTAGCTATGATAAGATAATATGTTTTAAGATAAGAAATAGGTCAGTTGTTTTAAGTGAGAACTTATTGCTATTGATATTTATCGAAGTCCAGAAGCCTACTCAAATAGTATAGATAAAAAGAGCAGGCTATAAGAAGTTATTGCGTAGGAATTGGCATTTATTATTAAAAAAGAAAGAAAAGAAAACATTATTCTGGGCTAAAAAAGTCAACTGTATCTAAACATTTCGTTAGGTTTCGATAATAATCGATAACTTTGAAATTTTATATAGAAAGTGAAGTAGCTGTAAAATACAAAATCTATATTTGAATAAATATTTACGAGTGAATAATCTTGTGCAACTTGTGCTGGCTGTTGCGAAATGTGGCATCTCTTGTGGCATGTAGATAAGTATGCACACACACACGCGCCTTTGGAGCACTCAGCTGGTGGCAAGGGTGGGCGTTGCACTTTCGCAATGCCCAACTAAGCAATTAATTGAGTTTAGGCATGTTAAGTAGACAAATTGAATGGGCCAACTCCACGGCGCTCATCAAGACTGAGACGCTTGCTTTGCCCTTGCAAGGCACATATCATTAACGCACCCTTCTGGACGATTTGCAACCCTTAAACACTGCACTTATCGATAACAATAAGAGGACCCCACAGCAACCACACTAGAAACACAAACAGGAAATTCAAGCGCAAGCTTTGCAAATAGGGGAACAAAAGAAAAGAAAACAACAACAATGAAAAAGGCGTTTTTGTCAAATGGAGCCAAACTCAGGCCAACCCCCCTCCATGCCTCCCACAAGGGGTTGCTGCCCCAGCTGGCAATTAGCCAAAGGATATGTGGCACCAAAATGTTTACAATCAAATTTCCGTGTTTACCAATGCTTATTAAGCTGAGGCATATTCTCGTCAATGCCACAAGGACAGTTGGCAGAAGTATTTAAATTGATTTGATTTCTTGCTAAAGTTATTATTAGGCGAAAATGAATTTCCTTTATTGCTTATGATAAAATAATACTGTAAAAACCGTTCAGAGAAAAATTTACATTTCAAAGTGTCAACACTTTCACAGAGTGTTTTGCACTTCAATTTTCAGTGTATTTTTCTCAAAATCTTCTTATTTTTTTCCGAATGTTTATGCTGAGCAATGCTAGCAAAAAATATAAGCAAATTCGTTAAAGCCGCAAGTTTGCTCAATTGTTGCAAGATTTGCGCTTAAATAAACAGGCAAACAACATAAAAAAAAAACAAAATTAAAAGTAATAATAACAATAAAGAAGCAGAGGAAGCGAGCAAAGATCGCTGTGTTTACCAAAGATAACACTTTGTATTCTGTTGCCCGTTGTATCTGTATTTGTTTCGTCTGCGACAGCTGCTTAATAAGTATAAACAAATGCCAAATGTAAGCTTGGCAATGCAATAAAACTGCCACACATTCATTCAGTCAATCAGTCAGTCAATCAATCTGTTGCAAGTGGCATCCAAACAAATCTCGGAATTAATTCGAAAATCAACTCACTGAATAAGATCTTTATCGAAAGCGAAGCGACGCTTTACTTTCTGCTGGCAGTTCAATTTATTGCATGAACCATATACCCCCCACCCCCCACCAAAACAAACATACACCCGCCTACCCCCCTCCAATTTGACATGTTTATGCGGTCGTCGTTTGTAATGTGTTTTGAACGGGAAAATGCATTTCACAGTTCATCGGCTCAACTTTGTCATCGATAGAACTTGTGCAAGTAAAAAAAAAAGCGAGAGAGGAAGAGAAAGACAGAGGGGTGGGCGGTGGACGTGTCAATAGAGGCTGTGTGCTAAGGGAAAGGCGAGGGGACGTTGCATTCTGATCGTTGTTAATGGCAGCGTTACATTTGCTGTTAGACACATTTGCCAGAGTTCGCTGGTGTCAACCACTTGAGCATTGTGGCCCCCAAATGGAGCTTGTCTAAGAAGACTTCTTACAGCATATTTCACATGCCAGTTGCTGTTGCTCTTAGCTAGAGATGAGCGCGTGACACGAGCTAACACGAGCTAACACAAACTAAGTGCGGAGTAAATGCCTTTTCTCTTTCCTGCACAGTTTTGATCTTCATCTTAAGCCAATCGAATGAGATCATTATAATATTTAATTGCCAGAGCAACAACAAATTTGTTCCAAGATAATCCGATTTTATATATGCGCCTTTGCACAATCTACGCATTTGGTTTGAAAATTAACATTTCTTATATAATATAATTATTCATAATTTGAGTATTCTGTTTACAGTCGATTGTGAAAGCAAAAACACATAAATACAACTATTTTATAACGTATAAAAGATATCAATATTTTGAAATATGGACCACAATTTTGGAGATGTTTTTGTGGGTAGCTTGTTTTTAATTTAAATATACAATTTAGCTTAGTATCAATTGAATACCCAAGATTTATATATATACATATATATCTATATATTTATATATCTATCGTTTTATGGTGATGTGCTTATGGGTATTTTATATAAAAACATTAATTTCTTATACATATAATTAAAATTTTTGTATATAATATAAATTAACTATTAATATTTTCTATTCCGTGTTAAGACATGCACTACTCACACTAGAATAATCCGTTCTACACAAATTAAATAGAAGACATTAATGATATAAAGACACTAAAAAATTACCACTAAAATTACTTACTTGTAAATTACTTTTAATAATTTATAAATGATTATCTTATTTTACATATCTAATATTAATAATAGTTACATGATTTAGTTTAATTTTGTTTCTTTAAATTTTTAATATTTCTGAAGTTATGTGACTTTAATTTGACGTTGTCGATAAGCAAGATTATAAATATATTTTAAAATATAGGCTTATATATATATATAATATTTTGATTGACATCGTTCATCTCTAGGTTAAAATTGTTAGTCTCTTAGTGACGATATCATCATCACCATCATCATCATCATTATTATCGTTATGACAGCTCATTTGACGGCGCACTTAGCACACAGTTCCAAATTGAGGACGACGCATGAGTTTTGAGTGAATCTCGGCGCGGATTCTTCGATTCTCTAGCGCAATACTCTGAGACTCTGCGACTCGGGGACTCTGCTACTTTGCGACTCTTAGTCTCTGCGTCTTCCCCCCACACTGCCCCTTCTCATGTATATGAAGACTCGTGTCTCAATTTCATGCAATTAAGTTCAATTCGAGCTGGTTCTGTGCTGCCTTTAAATGTTGCCTCACTCGGCGTGCGGCATCGAGTGCCTCTTGTTGAACGCACGAGTGCAAATGCAACGCCCCCGCCACCACAACCACCACCACCACCACCACTTCAACCATCGCCTGCTTAGCCCAGTCAGCCATTGAATGCAGTGCAACGGCAACGGCATCATCATCGTCATCGTCATCGTCATTGGCTTTGGTTTCGTGTTGCAGCTTTTGCCTGAAAGGCATTCAGTAAACAAACAAAAGCAGCAGCAGCAGCAGCAGCGACGGCGACGGCAGCAACAGCAACCACATCGCAGATTGCACCACCAAAAGGGCCACACGATGAGCTGCTCCCAATGTTCCATAAATAGATGTTGGCAGTTGCGGCACGTTGAGAATTCCAATCGTTCGTTCCTTTCCCAAACAATTGACGCACGTTTCAAGTAGCTCCATAGAGCTTCAACAGCTTCTTCTCCCAAACATGACCAAACACCTCCCACCACCCCGCACCCTTCCCTATGTGCAACTGTATCTAAAAATTCTGCTCCTTGCGTCGCATTTGTGTAAACATTTCGTGTGAAATTCTTCTCTTGCATTTTTCGAAATTTCCACACAAAAATTTTCTTTAAATCGAAAATTCCATTAACATTTCCATTTCCATTTCGATTTGTATTTTACATTTTATGTTTGGTTACTTTAGCCGTACGATTCCGAATGATATTGGCATTTCCAATTTATTAGGATTAGGCGTGAACGGGAAGAATACACAAAAAATATCTATTAACCTAGAACACAAATTTAGTGACTTGGCCTTCAAAATGTAACAGATACCAGATGGTTTTTATTGATTTATAGATTTCACTTATTGCTGTTATCAATTTCGTAGCGATCCAATTTTAAGGCACAATAAAACAAAATCTTCTACCTTCGTTATGAGAATATAATAAAAAAAACAAAAAATATATCTTTGTACAACTTTATTATAATCTTTTGAATTATATTCTTAGGAAAACAACAATTAAAAGCCATCATCAGCATCGGAACAAACGGTTGTTTTTCTTTTTTATTTAATTTTTTAATTTATTGCAAGAGTTAAATGTTCGCTCCCCAAGGGTAGGCAATCTTAGCCAAAAGCATTCTTCTTGCTTCTATAAATTATTTTTTAAATAGACTTTTTTGGTGCACTTTAGCATTTTTCTCCATTTAAACATTCAGTCAGAGACCAGTTGACAAAGTGGTGCGCTGATTTACCACACGCTCCAATTGCGGCAATCTGCACCCTCCCCAGAACCTCCCTCATGGCACCACCACCCTCCTGGGAGGCTGAAATAAGCGTAGCGTAATTTACAGAATGCAGCAGCAAAGGGAAAAAGCACAAATAACATGGGAAATCCACAACAACAACAACAGCAACAATAATAACTACTAACAAAATATAAAATTAAACGACAATAAAGCATTTTTAATGACTTCTCAAATGGGGAGTGATCAGGGAAGTAAAAGGGGGACTACAGCAATTCCAATTATAAATATTCACACACAAATGAAGAGAGAGATAAAGAGAGATAAAGAAAGAGAGAGAGAGAAAACCCATAATATTTTGCAATGTTGTTTAAATGTTTACTTTTGTCTTAGTCTTAGTTTAGCGGAGTGAAAACCGCAATAATATCGAATATAAGTTGCTCGGCTGTGACGTCAGCTCATGACTAAGATAGATAATATGTATATATATATATATATCTATAGGTATGCCTATAAGACACACTACGTACATTGTTCTTATAAATATATTGAAGGCTTGCAAATATGACACAAGGCAACCAACCAACCAAATAAATGGTTTATCTTATCGAGTCGCTATAAAAACAGATATGGAATCTATATGCATCTGAATAAATATTGATATAGCCTATGATAGATCTAAGTACATTACAAATGATTACGAAAACAATTACATTTTTATAATAAAGTAGCAAAATATTTCTTATCTTGGTTTAAGGAAAATGTAAACATCTGCAACAACAAACATATATATTGTCATCAGCATCTGTACGAACAAGCTGATCTCAGAGATATTCAAAAGCTAACGACTTAAAATGTTGAATATATAATAGAATCTATATATAAATCGAGTATAAAACACAGAAAAAAAACTGTATTTAAACTGTATTTAAGATTATGGGCATCTACTAGTTAAGTTTTCTTGAGAGTTAGTGCGCTTTGTCTATATATCCATATCTGTGCATATCTATATATGGCGAGTAATGTGTATCTTTCGTCACTTCATACATAGCCGCAAAGATTTCAGCTAAAAGCTGCCACAACGCTAACAATATTGTCAGCTACTGTTAGCTGTTAGCTGTTAATGACGTTGCCATATACCCCCAACTGCCACGCCCAGTTGCGTTTAGACTTAGGTTTTGGTTTGAGTTTGAGTTTTTTAATATGGGTTTGGGCGTGTGTTTTGGGTCTGTCAACTGCAGTCGGCGACAGCTCGACGACCACCAAAAATGGAATGGGCAGCAGCAGAAGAGGCCGCAGTGCAATCAGAGACAAGTAGTTGCTGTGGCTCCGACTCCAAACCAACTCCGCAACCGAGCCCGGAGCGAAAGCGGCCAAGACGACCGCAAAAGTTGTTGTGCCAAATTGAGCACAAGCGAAAGAAAAATAGAGGAAAAAAAAATAGAAAGGTATGCAAAGGAAAAATAGCAAAAGTGGAAGGGAGCAATAGAAGCAGCAGAAGAACTACCATTAAGGCCAACCTATATGGGGTGAGGTGAGCATACTGCGAGAAACGGGGCATGACTTGAATGCCTAAGTGAATTGATATATGTAGATTTATATATATATATAAATATGTGCTAGTTGACCTTGCTTTCCTGCCTGTCTGAGGAAGTTTAGACCTTAATCTTTAATACGCAAAAAATTTCTTGGACGGCTCTCAAAAACTATCGACAATGAATCAAATATATTGACTATTAATAGAGAGTGAGAAGCACCTTTACATATATTCGACTAAGGATTAAGTTATGTATAGAATATTGAAGATTTCCTTGTCGATTGGAGCCCAATTATTAAATTTTGAAGTTCTTCTATAATTTCACTTTTCAGATTTGACTCAAAGTTAACTTATAAATATAAATGTCTTTAAATCATAAATCTTCATGAATGCCTTTTCTTTAATATTCATGGGCTTCAAATCATTTATAAAATTGATCGTTAAACTTTCAATTAAATTTTAAATTTTTTTTACTCAATTCTTTCCTTTTGGATTCTTAACCACTTTCCCTATTTATCTCATTCCACTTCAATTTATTCAAATACCAAAGTTTACATTGATTTAAGCTTTTTGAATTAGAGCATTTTCAATATTACTTACGTTTTGGATATAGAGCTGGACGAGACCTGGAAGCAGCCTCTGCAGCGCTGCTGTTGTTGTTGTTGTTGTTAAAGCTGCTGATGGTGTTGGCAACAATGTTGCTCTCAGTTGCTCCTGCTGCTGCTGCGCCAACGTTTGCTGCCTGTGTCAGCGACGGTGGCTGCGTATGCGGCAGCGGCGGCGGCTGTTGTTGTTTCATGGGTCCGCTGCCGCCCAAGATGCCGACGCCGCCGCCGCTAAACAGGCGACGCTGCTGTTGTAGATACGCCGTTTTGTCTGCCTTTGTTCCGCTCTTCTCCTTGTTATTCTTATTCTTATGGTTTTGCTGCTGCTGTTATTTATTTCTTATTGTGCAAGAATCGATGTAAAGTGTTTGGCGGCCATTCACTCTACACTGCAATATTTAACGGTGGAGGCTTATCAACAAACGAGATAAAGTTCTGTGGTATGAATGTGTGTGTGTGTTTGAGCTAAAAACAGTTATTCCCGCAGACCGCATTTAATCGAGCTGATTTCATTTTAAAACGAAAATAGTGTAAATAAATAAGATATAAAAATCCAATTTTTTGCCATTTTGAATTGTTTTTTGTCGCAATTAAATACAATAAACAAAACGTTTTTTTTGCATAAAGCTAATTTAATACATTGCCGAAACAATTAAAAATGAAAGTGTTGCAAATATATACTATACAAAAAATGTAAAAATTTTTTATGTAGCTTGTATTGCGTTTCAATAAAATTTAAAGAAAAAGAGAATTTTTTAGCAATTTTTGTTTTGATTGTTTTGTTTATTTGCACATCTTCAACGCGTAGTAAAATATAACTGTGCAAAAACAAATGCATATGTATTAACTTTTAAGGTTTCATACACACACAAACACACACACACAGTTACAAACTAAAATTGTGTTTTTGTTGTCCTGCTGACACCGTTCTTATGCGTATTGAATTTGGAAACAATGAATTGAGCACAATACAGCGCGACTAACGGTGCTTTTTTGGGCAGCTGTTTGCCTGTATTGGCTGTGCTGCCTGCTGCCTTCTGCAGTAGCTGCCTTACCTTGACCTACACGAATACAACAACAACATCAGTGAAAACAAGGCGCGCACGCTGATCAATTGGACACAAGCACACCTGCACAGTCACACAATAATAAACAAATAACACAAAAAAATTGCTTGAATTAAATGGAAAATTAGAGGCAATCTCGCTCTAGTTATAAAACAATAAAAGTTTAACTATGTATATCCGTTGCACTCGGCTTTCAAATACCTTTCGACTCGCGCAGCAAAATAAAACACAACCGACCTGCGGCCAGTGTAACCGATTATTGAGTGCAGGGTCTATGTTATAGCCCACTGGCGGGCATACTTCAAATTTTATACTCAAAATGGCACTGTTATATCGTGCTGTTATGCTCCCTACTTAGCAGAGTTTGGGTGTGGTACAATTGTACCATAACGTACATTTAAATCGAACATAAAAATTCAAAATAATATTGTTTCAATTAAACCGGTTCGTAAGACTACCAACAAAGTTTTTTTTTTCATGGTTTGCAACTTTGTTTATTTGAATATGTATATATATATATTATATTTTGTTTTAGGAATATTTGTTATAAAACCGAACTTATTAAATTTAAAATATATATATAGAAAATATGTTCTTAATAATTATAATTAATTAATAATTATTGTATAACACAATATACAAATGTATATATAATTATAGATGAGTATAAAGACATATATTTAAAATATATTCCTCAGCCGTATAATCATAGACCAAAATAAATATTATACTTTGAGTATGTTTGCTTAATAATAATTAAAAAGAAAAAATAGTTGATCCAAAAATAAACATTCTATTCAAAAAGTGGTCCTATAATATTTAAAATGAATTATATTAAAACTAACGATAAACTAAATATAGTTATATATATGTGAGAATAATTGTACTTAATTGAAGCATGTCAAATTTGACTAAACTGCTTAGCTACATTTAAACAGTTTGGGATGGCAAACCATGACCATCAATAGGAGTCGGGGTTAACTATGGTTTGAAGTGCATTCAAAAAAAATATATATATCTATGTATATATATATATATACATAATTTATATGGAAATATCATTCATACACTTCTTGTTTATTTTTTGTATTTCAGTTGCATTTCGAGCATGCGCTCCTCATGCTTATTCTTCACCCGTTGCTCCTCAATCGCTAGACGCCTGTCGTCCACCTCCTTCGCCCACTCAAATCTCTCCAGCTCGAATTTCAGATGCCTTTCGCGCAACTGCTGCCGTTGAGCCTCGAGCCGCGAAAGCTTTACAAGTGCGTAGTACATTTTAGCAGTTGGTCTCTGTATGTTTAATTATTATGCCTTATTACAATTAATTAAACAATAAAACAAAAATAAAACCGTTACTTACTTCAATGCTCATGTTTTCCTCAAAATAGTCGAACATATTCCTAGTTTCGACTGCCGGTCGACTTTTCAACTCGATTTCTCGCTTGTGCTTTGTCTCGGGCAATGGATTCACTTTAATGTGTTACAATTGTTTTTCTTTTTTTATTCTTAAAAAAAAGTTAAACCCTATTTGCGCTTTACTTACTCTTTTCAAAACTGATTTTCTTTTCTGTATACAACCGAAAACGGTATGACCGCATTTGCTAGAAATGACAACATTTTCAAAGCAGTTGCAGGCTGCATGAATGAAAGCAAAATTAGTACCAATTGAATGTATTCATCGGCTTCGAGTGCTCAAATTGGTAATCCGATGTTGATTTTTGCAAATAAATTATTTCAGCAAGCCATTGTAGCCGCCAAGGAAACAATTTCTATTTTATTACATTCATTCGTTGGTATTTTGTTATCGATTGTAGGAAACTTTTTCTTAAAAGAAATGTGAATGTTGTAATATCAATCAATAATCGGAAGTAGGCCGCTTTAAGTTTGTGGGTTCAAAAGAAATATATTTAGTTGTTTCTATTTAAGTTGTCATATTGTATCGATCTAATTCAATCAAAAAAATTTATGAATTCGATATATCGTACTCGATTTTTATAAAAGTCAAATATCGAGTGCGTATATCGATTGCAAACTGATAAAAAATAAATTGATATCAAATCATTGTGAAATCGTCACTCGTTCAATTCAGACACAGTGTTTCGTAAAATTCTTAGTATTTACAAATATAAAATTAATTTGCGACGGTGAGTGTCCCAGACTAATTTTTTTATAGCCAATTCTTTTTTTTACTGCATTTGTTTTGTGTTAAGTGGTGAAAGTGCATCGATGTCAGAATTAATTGGTGCAACAGCAATAATTCTTTTGTGTTATTTCGGGGCTCCGCTAGGCGGTCGGTGGAGCACCACTTTTTTTTGTGATAGCTCACTTTTTTTTTTGTGTCTTGATGGATACACACAATGCACGACGTCGGCGGCAACGACGTCGATGGTGACTTCGTTTGCACGACGGATGCATGGGCACACTTTAGTGTGGTGTAGTTGTTGTTGCCTTTTCAAAATGGCTGCCATTGCAGACAGGTCGAATTCACAAAAAAAGTTTTTAACAATTACTAACGTACTGCATAACCCATAAAGTTACTGTTCGACAGCAAAAAACGAGCACATACAAATGGCGCGCAGTTTTTATTGTGTTTTTGTTTTGTTCATTTATTCATGCTGTACTTTTAATTATGACGTTATCACATTTAGATTCTGACCAACGTTTATTGTTATTTGCGTTTTGTTCATTTGGGTATATGCATGTGTGTGTGTGCGTGTGTATACTGGTGGGGAGCAAAAGCACAAATACACTCGCACATTGCTAGTGAGACATGCGCATCAGCTTTTGAGCGTGCACTTTTGTCTATGCATCTGTGCGTGTGGCGTTGTACTTGTGCTGTTTTTCTTTACGTTTGCTTCTAATCCCAATTACTGTATTTTTCATACATATATATGTATAAGTCGCATAATCCCAATTACTGTATTTTTCATACATATATATGCATAAGTCGCATATATACATTAATTGCTGCAATGGGAATTAAGATGTGATGCAGCTTCTCCGTATACACGCACAGATACAGGCCTCAACTTCGATATTGCTTTACGCGCGTTAAATGCGTACGACGCAATTTTCGGTTTGGTATTCTTCGCTCTCCTTTGCACATCTCTCTCCCGCTCGCTCGCTCTCTCTTGATATCTATTGCTATTTCTATTACTATGATACAATACTGCCCGCCTGTTTCCACTTGTGGCGTTGAAATGGAACATTTTTGTTTTTCCTTTTTACTGCGCTTACCACCAATATAGTTATGAAATAGGCAAAGTACAGAAAGAAAAAGCACCTGTGCACCGGAAACATGCACAAGCATGCATGTGTATTGAGCTGTTTTCGAATACATGCTTTTGAATAATTCATCAACAATTGACACAATGAAATCACCGCAAAAATTTGTTCTGTGAAATATAGGTTTTTTCGAAGTTGCATGCTGTGTGTGTGTGTATGTCATACATTTTGCGAAATACATTACATTTTCACATGTATTTTAATTTGTTTGGTAATCATTGATTCATCACAAATTTATTTATTGCAAAACATTTCAAGTGACGATTTTAGTTCGTGATTGTCTGTCCCTTTTAAAGGTGACTGACAATTAATATTCTTATATTGAATGAATACCAGTCAAGTCTTTCATTTCTAATTTCTGGTAATTCTCGATCCAACACAATTTGCAGTTTAAGCTTTTGATGCAACTGAAAGTATCGATACCTTTGTCTACATTTTTCGCGATCGTTCGCGTTAACCGTTTGTTGTTGTTGTCATAGAAAGTCTTCTACACATTTTCCAGGCCAATGCGTTGACTGTGTGTGTGTGTGGTGTATGTATAGATCTAAAACTCAAAACTATAACTCATTACTTCAACATGATTGGATCTGCGCGCATAAAAAAACGCAAAATTCACGTCGCTTGAGTGGCAAAAACAACAAAAAAGTTGTAAAAGAAAGGCAGGCAGGCATGGGGACAAAAGAAAAATCACAATTCATGCCGAGGCATCACTCACACACAAAAAATTAAAAAAGAGAAGAAAAAATTGTATGCACTCACACAATGGGGCTCTTCAAGTGGGCACTCGAAGCTGCTTTGGGTTGCAGCAGCAGCAGCAGACGTCGCAACTGAAGTGGAACCTATGAAGTGTTTCCAGAAATCAGAGCCGCAAACCAAACTGAAATAGTTAAGGAAAACGCACAGCAAAAATCACAAATAAATGGAAAATTTCTGCAGCTGCCTCCGCCGCTGCCGACAGCAACCGTTGCCTTATTTTAGCCAAAGATTTCAACCCTCGCTTTTATGTTGTTGAGTTTCTTTCTTTTTTGACTGCAACCATCCCATCCATAGTTGGTTGCCAAATTGCCATCAGTAGCGCGCCAGCGCTTCGGCGCTGAGCGTCGCAATCGCGCTTCATCGCTGAAATTCATCTTTCATCTCTTCTTGTTGCCCTAGCATCATCATCGAGTAATTAGCAAAGATGGCCCGTACCAAGCAGACCGCTCGTAAATCGACTGGTGGCAAGGCTCCACGTAAGCAGCTGGCCACTAAGGCTGCCCGCAAGTCGGCACCATCCACCGGTGGCGTGAAGAAGCCCCATCGTTATCGTCCCGGCACCGTGGCACTGCGTGAGATCCGTCGTTACCAGAAGTCGACCGAGTTGCTCATCCGCAAGCTACCGTTCCAGCGTTTGGTGCGTGAAATTGCCCAGGATTTCAAGACAGATTTGCGTTTCCAGTCCGCTGCCATTGGCGCTCTACAGGTAAGTTGAAATTAGATTCCTTTCTTCCCTCATCATATATCAAATGCAAATTGCAAACGTCATTTCTCTGTCTGGCCCATTGCAGGAAGCTTCTGAGGCCTATTTGGTCGGCCTGTTCGAGGACACCAACTTGTGCGCCATTCACGCCAAGCGTGTGACCATTATGCCCAAGGACATACAGTTGGCGCGTCGCATTCGTGGCGAGCGTGCTTAAGCGGCAGGCAACAACAAACAGCAAATATTTAACAAAAACAACAACAACACGAAAATACAAGCAACAACAAACAAACAAACATCATTTTCATATAAAATTGTACACGAAACTCGTTGTTTGGGTGAAAAACAAAACAACAAACATATTTTCGTGAATTGGATTTCACTTTATATAAACATGAATATAAATATACATATATATATATAGGATTGTATTTGTTGTAACCAAAAACAAAAAAAACAAGAACAACAAATTCAAACAGCAAACATAATCGATTAAATAATATATTGTAACATTTATTAATATTATTATGCTTATTATTATAACTCTTACTACAATTACTATTGCTATTATTATAAATGTATATTAGTGCATAAGTTTGTGCATCGCTCGGCATTCACGCTGTGCGTGCCAGTTGGCGACATCAGACATACAGCAGCTGCATGGAGGATTTGGCTGCATTTGACAATCTTTGGCGCGACGATGCCGGTTCCAGTGATGCGAACAGGAGGAGACCGGCTATTGAAGAGGAGCCACAATCTGTGGCAAGTGAGTTAGAGCAGCTACTACCACTCCTCCCATTGTGGCATCTTGGCCAGCGGCAACGCGGCGCCAATGGTTGATGCAGCTTCGTCCTCCAGTCGCCAATGCGGCGCAGCGTGAATGCAGTGCGATCGGGTCAAGTGATCAACATCAAATTTGGCCAACAGCAAACAAAAAATACACATCAGAAATGAGTACACAAAACGCAGAATCTATTTTAACACATACATATAAAATATATATATGCATATAATTTGTATTTTTTCACCTAATATTATATAATTTGTTCTTCGAGGAAACGCAAACTTATCATATATTTTTACGTTTGGTTGGCCCTCCGCATTGGGCGTGGTAGTTTATTAAATAAGTTTAAGATTTACATGCATTTTATACGTTTAGGCAAGAAGAAAAATCAACAAAAAATAAACATCGGATAAATTGAGCAGATAAAACAAACCAAGCAAAAACACTAAAACGAAAAAAAAAATCAAACAAAATCCGGGTTCAACAAACAAGTTCTTTTAAATGTAATTGCATTCTTATAATGCACGATAAATGTATTATTCTAAATATGTACACTTAAATAACGTAACATAAATGTTTATGGGAATTACAAGATATTCTTTTATGCATATAACCGACAAATTACCCCTCCAAAAGTGCACAAAACATTTGCAGACTAACAAGAAGTTGCATTGTTTGTTGCATTCAACACAAAAACAAAGCAAAAAAAAAAATAAAGTAAATTGCTGTTTTAAAATACAATACAATAGTTCAACGTACAACAGATATCCGCAAAACCAGAACTTAAATAAACGGTTTTTTCTAGAGAAAAGCCAAAAAAAAAATCGGTTGTTTGTCTTATACTGCATACGGTACAGTTGACGCAAAACATCAACTGTTGATTTCGTAATATTGTTTCTCTTTACTTGCGCGTATAGTGTGTGTGTGTGCATGCGGTGTATGATTGTATATGTAAATTGTGTGGAATTATTTGCAAAAGCAGTTAATAAATGGCAAGTGGCGCCCTCTATTGATGCAGTTCTGCGCAGTTACCTCTCCTTATATGAATGTGTGTAAGTTTGCTACATGTATGTGTGTCTGATGTATATATGTGCGTTATATCTTTTCACACTTTGCTTATACGATCTCGAAAGAAAGAACAGTCTTAAAAAAACAAATTTGATTTTATTGATATTTATGGGGAAAAAGAGACAAAAATAAACTAGGTTTTACTATCTAGGTTTGAAAGAGATAAGATTTGTACGATTATCTTTGCATTTTTAAACAGACCTGCCAGACTTACAGATGCTCTATACATGTGTATATTGTAAGTCAGTAATGTCTGAGCTACTGGGTGAATAACAACAATTGAACGAACGGTGATAAATTCAATGCAAAAACAATAAAAACATTTCATTCATTCATTAATCATTTTAATAAATGGTTGCTTACTTATAAATTGGATGAAGTAGGCGACAAGTGTGCAAAGTGTAAGCGATAAGCAGCTGTTCTGACAGCTGATTGTAACAATCTGTGATAGTGCTGCCAGATCGATTGACGTTGACGTGTGTACTTTCGCTTGCAATTTTAATTTCATTTAATTTCAATTTCAAAACGTGCAATGGAGCGCAACATGTTTGGCAAGCTGCAGCAGCAATTCCTCTGCTGCTATCCCGTCAACAAGATGGCCTGGTCGGTAAGTGTGTGTGTGTGTGTCTAAATAATGTTGATAATTTAATTCGCCACTGGCACTGCTTGATTTTTAGTCGCTGCAGTTGCCGCTGCAACTGGATGCGCAACGTGGTCTGATAGAGGCGACTTGTGCGCATCCGTTGAATCAACAGTATCCGGTGCGTCGCACCTACCAGGAGGCGTTCGTGAAGCGTCTGATGGACTTGCTCAAGGATCACGAGGAGCTGCACGAAGACATCTATAATAGCCTGTGCGGCCACCTGGCTAAGGCCACCATAAACGAATCAGCTGTCGATTCATCATCCAAGTATGCCTACAAGCACTATATGCTCCAGCCGAAAGAGCAGATCACGCTACGCGAATCGAATAGCTTTGTCATCGAGGGCACCACCGGTCTGTGCACCTGGGAGGGCGCCCTGGCTCTAGCCGACTATCTGTTGGAGCATCGCAGCGTGCTGAAGGGCAAAAATGTGCTCGAACTGGGCGCCGGTGCAGGTCTGTTGGGCATATTGCTGAAGCAAAAATCCCTTCAGTTGCCCGTCAATCAAGTCCTCATGACCGATGGCAGCGACGCTTGCGTTGAACTAATGCGCTACAACATTGACTTGAATTTCGCTGACGATGTGGGAGGGAAACCGCAATGTGCCAAACTGCGCTGGGATGAGATCAGTGAGTTCCCCTGGGCGAAATATGCAGCACCCGATCTCCTGCTGGCTGCCGATGTCATCTACGATGATACACAATTCATGGCGCTGCTAGAAGCACTCGATTACATCTTCGAGATGTTTAACAATAGCTGCGAGATGCTGCTGGCCACCACAGTGCGCAACGTGGACACGCTGTACAATTTTATGAATCAGTTGGGTAAGTTTGTTAGGGGCAGGAACAGGGATTCAATTAGCGTAATTTCATCAACTTATTTATTGATTGATATTTATTATTTATTCATCACTCATTCTTTCTGAATTCATCAATCATATTTTCTGAATGCCTTCTTCAAATTTGAAAACTGTAGTGGAATCAAAATATGTCCATTAATTTTGGAGTATTCAATATGTTATTACTCTTAATTTATGCCACTTTAACTTTATATAGATCTCGATCTCGATCGATTTAGGGTTAGACGCCAAATTTAAAGAGATCGTTGATATATTTAAGTACATTCAAATCTCCGTAAAATCAACATTCACTTTGCGCAAAATAGTCGAAATGTTCGTTTAATTAGTTGGAATAATATTGACTTTATATATCCCATCCATCCAACTAATACTATATGTGTATATATATTGTATATGTAACTATTTGATCAGTGATCCGAGACATTTAATCGCCATCAGATAATACAAAACCATAATACCTAAATTATACTCTTTTTGTTTGCCAGAAGCTGATCTTTATTCAAATTTATATTATGTGTATATGTATATATTCTTGTTCAGCATCTCGATATAGTCCTTGTCTTTGTCAAAGTATATTTTTCACCCATTGCGACGCTCGAAAATTGAGTTTTTCGTTAAGAATTAAACAATTTAAGATCGTATAGAGAGGGTTTAATTTTCAACTGCTCTTTTCTTTTTTATTTATATTCGTTTTGTTTTTGTATTTTTAAATATGATTTAATTAATGAGTGTGTGTTTATTTCTTGCAGAGGAGCGTCAATATCAGGTGACGCCTTGTGCCAATGTCCCGGCCTGTACCAGCCACTTCTGTCGGGATCACACGGCCGCCGTTCAGATTGTGTGCCTCACGCGATAGCGCAATAAGCGATAAACATAAAAAACTACCTTTAATATAGTAAAAACTTAAAACTAAAAAATCAAAAAAATAAAAAAAAAGCAAAACAAAACAAAGAAAATGCCAACAAAAAAAAAAAAAACGACACGAAACGAAGCGAAACTAAACTAAACAAAACAAGAAAGAAGATTGTGGCCAATTCACTGGTTGATTGTTGGAATGGTGCCATCGTTGAGCCAGCGGACATTCAACTGTTCGATCTGATGCTTCATGAAGATAATGCCATAGACCTCGTGCTGAATGTCGAGCAGTTTGCTGTGATGCGTACGGGGCACCTTCATGCCAACGACGAGGGCCAGCAGCGATGTAATGATCATGAACACGAATCCCTGGGCAATCAGTGTGCTCTCATCCTTGGCATAGAAATACGAGTTGTTCACATTGTTGACGAAATAGTAATAGACGATGCTGGTGCTGAGCAGCTTAAGGCTGTACGAGACCGATATGATGCATTCGGTGAATCGCAGATGGGTCACCTCCAGCAGGACAATCTGTAGGCTGGAGTAGGCCATGCCAAACACCAGCAGAAGCAACCAAAATGTGAACTTTGAACTCGTCGCACCATAAATGATCATTGCCAATGCGGTTAGCAGCAGCAGCAACATTTGCATGCACACAAAATGCACCTTAGCCGAGTAGAAGCACAGACAGACAATGGCCAGAATGCTGCCGGCGAATATCACCCAAAACATGGAATCAATGTGCGCAAAACTATCCAAACGCATCGCATCATTCAACGCAAACCAGAACACCAAATAGATGAAGAGTGCATATTGAATGGCCTCGACGAACAGCAGCAGGCACGTTATGTGCCACTGTTGATTCTTGATCACATAGAAGAATTCCAGCCGTTTGATGACCTCCGCCCGCGTCTCAAAGATGCTGCCATTTGCATTAGCAATCCGTAAATCGTTGTCGAGACTATTCGTCAGGTCCACCGTGCCGAGAACGTGCAGCACTTTTAGCCCAATGAGTATGGCCAAGATGACGGCAGCTATGCAAAGATACGTTGCTGCAAAGTTAACATAGATGCCATCGGTCAGCTGCTCGCCGGTTGCCACTTGGCCCGCATACTCATTCAAGTTCTTCACGTACGTGGACCCAATCAGACTCACTGCCGACGCAATGCCCAGCAGATAGCAGCTACAGCAGCCGGATATCATCATGGATCGGCTGCCCTTCGAGCTGATCGTGTGCAAAAAACCATACCCGGCCACAAATGTCAAACTGTGCGCCACATACGACATATACGCGCCCACGTGATCTAAATAAAAATAAAATATAAAAATAATAAAAAAAAAACCCATATCAGCAACAGATACAAGAATTGTCGAGTAAATTCAGCTAAGAAGGCAGCACTTCAACACTAAGATAACCATTATTAGCCATGTTTAATCTGTACACAAAAATCATCTGACGCATTCTGGTTGAACTCAAGACTCAACATGATATTTGCATTTATTTTATTAATATTTGTTCAATTATTAAATCGATTAAAAGCTGGCATGTAATCAAAATATTTACTCTTCTCTGTTTTCAATATTTCAATATATATTTCGCTCGTGTAATTAGAAAAAAAACAATCAAAATCTAAGCAATTTGAAATAGAGTTTTTAAGCTGTCGCAAACTGCTGATGAAATATGGAAAACTTTAAACACATTTAAAAAAAAAAACTGTAAAAATGCTTTTAAGCTAAAACCACATTTTTGTGCAAAACACATTTGTAAATAATTTTTAATTTGATTCGTTCCGAATGCGTACTCACCATAGCCGTCGGCGAAGTAGAAACAGCTGGAGATTAAATTGAAGGCGCCAGCGGCTAAGAGAAGCCATGGCTGCCAGTAGACAATGCAGTGTTTCATATACTTGATGACCAGCAAGGCCAAGGCGCTGAGAATGGCCAGAGTGGCGCCCAATATGAGTGGCACATAGTCAATGACATCGCCCCGAGCACTTCGCTCGGCGACAAACGCGCACATCGTGTAGCCAAAGATCAGTCCACAGGGCAGGAAGCATAGGCAAACTGCGTCGCAATTTAGCCATAAATATAAATTAATTAAATTATTGATTAAATTGTGATTCATTATTTTGAATACCTACCCACATAGCTGGGGGCGTATTTAAAAAACTTGAGCACACAGGTGCTCCATAAATTCGACATGATTTCGATGTTTGAATCAAATTAATGCATTATTTTCAAAAAAAAAATTAGCTATTGTTTAATTCAGATATTTTTGGCATTTGTGCGTGACGAGCGCGAAGACATCAGAATTGTGACTGGGAGCAAAATAGTTGTATATGCCAAAGTCAGCTTATTTAGCTGATTAGATAAAGCCACAACAAGGTGGCACCTGCCATGATGACTAATCTCCAGTCAAGCTAACTGAGACAACGGCCATGCGGATAAACGGATGACCAACTTGATAAGGCGGACGCAAAGAGTTGGTGGCAAATTCAAATTCCTCAACATCGATTTGAGCCTTAAAAGCTTTGCCACCTACGATAACAAACCCAATCTTATTTAGTACAAAGCGCCAATACTAAAAGCTCTCCAGGGAGCGTGTGAAGTGTGAAGTGTTTGGAGCAAACGCATTGCCGGCAACTCGTCATCTGCATTGGGGCAATGTCTTACTCAATACTCCGATTTGGGGGTGGGATTGCAGCAAGTGTTGGTTATCAGTTTGTTTACTTTTGAGCACCGTTTGTCGAGAGTTGAGAGAGAGAGAGAGAGAGAGATAGGGAGAGGGAGCATGTGCAGAGAAAAAAAACCCAAGATTACCTAAACTCAACTCTTGTAGCAACTCTTGTGGCAACAAAGATTTGTGTACACAAAAGTTTATTTGTTCACAATTCCCATTTAATATTCATCTTTTATATATCGATTTTTGTCCATAAATTTTGCATTTCAACTTGAAAATAATCGTAGCTTATCAACTCCGAATCGTATTTATTGTAAATTATTTTTATGTTTTAACTTTTGGCAAGCTGCACAGATTTTAAATTATTTATAGAATTTGAAGTACATTAAATTAGCCGATACATATTTTTTTTTTAAAATTAAAATTAAAAATAAAGCATGTAAGTTCGCTCAAATGTAGTTAGCAAAAATGTACAGATATAATATAGTAATAATTATTCAGTTTCCTCAAAATCTTAATAGAATTCCACTTTAAAAAATGATTTTTCATAGACTTAGAAATTATTAAAAGGCGAATTTAAAAACATTTTTTGTAAGAATATTGTCAAATTTGATTGAAATTGAAATAAAGCTTAAATCTTTTTTTTTCTTCTTTATTTTAAACTAAACTGAGTATTTAACGAACCTTAAAAATACCTATGACAATTATATTATTAATATATAATAATTATTATAATAACATATTAATTATATAATAAGTACTTATTATTTTCATAATTTGTTTTTTGTTTTATTTATACATTAAAGCTTATTCATATCCATAGAATTTACATAATACAATCGAGTGCGTGACGTCACAGGAAGCGAGTGTGCACAACAAAAATATTGCCTACCTTTTGTGGCGGCTGACAAAGCATATTTTGAGGCATTCGGCGTTGCATAAGCTGCACAATTTCTTCGCACAATGGGCAAAGTTGAATTTTTGAATTAACTCGAAATTGTTAAAGATTCCTTTTTTTTTTTAAATTAGTAATTTTTTAAATTGTAGCAAATAGTTGTATTTGTTGAATAAAAAGATTCATAATTGGAAAGATATTCGCACAATGGGCAAAGTTGAATTTTTGAATTAACTCGAAATTGTTAAAGAACCCTATTTTTTTTTTTAAATTAGTAATTTTTTAAATTGTAGCAAATAGTTGTATTTGTTGAATAAAAAGATTCATAATTGGAAAGATATTCGCACAATGGGCAAAGTTGAATTTTTGAATTAACTCGAAATTGTTAAAGATCCCTTTTTTTTTTAATTAGTAATCTCTCAAATTGTAGCAAATAGTTGTATTTGTTGAATAAAAATATTAATAATTGGAAATAATTATTTTTTTAGCTTGATGTAAAAATTACAAAAAAAAATGTTATTCATGATTTTAGTTTTGGGACCATTGTGCTGCAGATAAGAAAGTGAGAGAGAAAAAAAGCAAGGAAAGAGAGGAAAGAGAGTTCGCTCTCGCGATTGCGCTTATGCCTCGCGGGTGGCGACCCAGTAACAGAGTAATTTGGTTGCCTGGCTGCTATCACTTCCGGAATTTTTGCTGGGACGGCAACAACAGAGGACAAGGAACTGCGCAAGAGTTTTGCAATTGGAGTGAACTGAACTGAAGCTGGAACTGCTGCTGACGGATGCATTGAAAATACTGAAATCATTTTGTCACATAACTGGCTAACAATGATGGTCAACATGCAGTTGCAGTTTGGAGTAATTACACCTTAACTGGGAACAGAGAAGGAAATGTCGCCCGACTGACAACCAACACCAACACACATTCTCTCTCTCTCTCTCTCGCTCTCTCTCGCTCTGTGCGTGCGTGTGTGTGTGTGTGTGTGTGTGTGTGTGTGTGCGAGTGCAATGTTTGGAAGTATCTGGTATCACAATCTAAATCTGAGCAGCCGCAGTCTGGCCATTGCCCTGGTTGTCTGTGTGACGCTCGTCTACTTCTCGTACAGCTTCAATGCCTGCATCCTGGCCAGCATCACTCGCAGCCTGCAGGAGGTGAGTCTCGCCGCCAACTCAATTATCCAATTCAATCAGCATATTTCCCCCCCCCAAGCAGAGCACTCTCAGCAATTTGCTAATGCTGCAGGTGCGTAATGATAGCGACACAGCAGCCACAGTTGCCACAGCTGCAAGCACGACGTTTGATGTAGTTGCCACCGATGGCAGTGTGAGCACTGCCACCAGTTTGAATGCCGCCACCGGCAGCACCATTGATTTTAGCGCAGGCCTAGCCAGCATCGATGGTGCACCCAAATATCAAATGTTACGTCAACAGGGATTGCGGCCATCCCGTCATCTGCCCGACACGCTCATCATTGGCGTGAAGAAGAGCGGAACGCGGGCGCTGCTCGAGTTCATTCGACTGCATCCGGATGTGCGGGCAGCCGGCTCCGAGGTGCATTTCTTCGACAGGCACTATCAGCGCGGCCTGCGCTGGTATCGCCACCACATGCCCTATACCATCGAGGGCCAGATCACCATGGAGAAGACGCCCAGCTATTTTGTCACAAAGGAGGTGCCTCAACGCGTTTATCACATGAACACCGCCACCAAGTAAGTATCTTAACCGAGTATCTAAAAGATGTGTTCCTAATCAGGGAACTCACCAAAAAAAAAAGATGCAGAATCTTTGAGGTGGATACAACATTTCTACGATTCCTCATTTTTTTAAGCGACAATAATTCCATTCTATCTGAAATATTGAACTTTCTTTTTTATTTAAGTTTTTTTATTTTCTTTTCAAACTTTTCTTTCTTTAAATCTTAATATAATTTTCTGGAATTTTGTCTTATTTATTTCTGTTAGTTTTAATTAAACTTTTTTTTTTAGAAATATCAACTTTTGTAGTTTGGTAATTTTCTATTATTTATATTCTCAATCAGATTTTTTTTTTTAAATAGAGTTGAATTTTAATTTAATTTTTGGCACAATTTATACTTAATTTAAGTAAAATCGAAACAAATCAACTATAAATTATAAATTTCTTTATTTAATTTTGTAATTTGGATCAATTTGTACTTAATTTAAGTAAAATCGAAACGATTTTACAATTTCTATTATATTAATAAAATTATTTTTGTTTTAATAAATTTTAAAAATTTGGTATTGACGGAACAGACTTGAAGTTATTTGAAATATGCTCATTCAATTCAATCTGATATGCTTATAGACTACTGATCGTGGTGCGGGATCCGGTGACCAGGGCCATTTCGGATTATACGCAGGCGGCCAGCAAGAAGGCCGATATGAAGCGGTTCGAGCAGTTGGCATTTGTCAATGGCAGCTATTCGGTGGTGGATACCAATTGGGGGCCAGTTAAGATTGGTGTCTATGCCCGCTTCTTGGAGCATTGGCTACTATACTTTCCGCTATCGCAGCTGCTCTTCATAAGCGGCGAGAGACTGATCATGGATCCGGCGTATGAGATTGGACGCGTTCAGGACTTCTTGGGCCTGAAGCGTGTGGTCACCGAGAAGCATTTCTATTTCAATGCCACCAAAGGATTTCCGTGCCTATTCAAATCGGAGGCACGCTCCACGCCCCACTGTCTGGGCAAGACCAAAGGACGAAACCATCCGCATATCGATACAAATGCGATCGATCGACTCCGCGAATTTTATCGGCCGTTCAACAATAAGTTTTATCAATTAACTGGCATCAATTTTGCCTGGCCCTAAACAAAAGCCGGCTAAACGCAGCAAGAGCCACAGCCAGCAAAGTGGCAAGCAGAGAAAGAAAAGGAGATCTAGAGAGAGTGAGAGAGGGGGAGGGAGGGAGGGATGTAGGTTATTTTGCGCTGAAGCTATTTGGCAACAGACTGATATTTGTTGATTGCATTTTTTGTAAACATATTATTGTACTTATACCACATACATACATCAATACGTACATCAATACATACACCTAGCAACTATATAGATATGATATATCATGTCGATATATATATATATATTCTTGTGACATTTGTGCTCAATTAAGTGTAGCTTTTGTGGCAACTACAAAATCACTTACACAAAAAACGGTTCCTCTTTCAACTCACAAGCGCACAACACTATCAAAACTAAAACTACTACAATTACCTATGTACGTAAATGCATATACATTAATCTTTTATATACACACACACACACACACACACACACATACATATATATACAGCGCATAGAACAAATAGAGCTTACTACCAAATTCCTATAGTCAATGAGCTAAAGACGAAAACTAGAGAAAAAGAGCTACGCCTCCAAATCAACTAATTAAAAGAAAAACCCAATTTGTACTGATAACACTCACTTAGGCACTACTCACTCAAACTCGCACACACACACACACACACACACACATGCATTCCCGACATGTAGTTATATACATTGATATATATATATATACATATACATATACATAAACAGCTAAAGATCTAAATTGCATGATAAACACACAAATGGCATAGCTAACAAATTTCAATTATTACAATTTAATAAAATGATTTCATAACTGAATTAAATATATATACACATATATATATATATAAATATATAGAATAATATTTATGTGGGAACTAACTGAGGCTTGTGCGATTAAATATATTAAAGGATTTTTAAATACAAATACATCAGCATTGCAAAGAACTCGAAATTTGTATCTTTGTCCAAAACTGACTAATTTAAGTGAATTACAAAAACGAACACTTAAAAATGAAATGAACACATTTATAAAAAAAAGCGATTTTAAATCAGCTGTTTATTGAACCTAAAAACCAGCCACGCCGCCCAATTTACGATAATCGGAATTGACGGAAATGCTTTTGTTATCCTTGGCAATGCCATAAATAACCGAGCCACGATTTTGATAGCGTTTGTATTGATGTCCTCTGGCCTTCATGCTGTTCAGATCTGATTGCAGCATACCATATTCGTAGAGCAGCTCATTGGGCAACATCTGATGATGGAAGCGATAGGCATCAATGGCGCGTTTGATGTCATGGCGCTGCCAAAGCATCCGTACCAGGAGCGGCACAAGGGACGTAATGATTTTAGTGCCACCAGCAGCTCCAACAACTAAACGCACCTGACCAGACGCACGCTCTGTGACAATGAGTGGGCACATCGAGGACATGGGTCGAGCAGCGCCAGTTATCATATTATGTCCATCCACATACGGCAAACCGAAATAGTTCTTCAGGTGGCGAATAGAGAAGTCCGACATGGCATTATTGAACAGCACTCCAGTCCGCTTCCCCATGCGTCCACTGCCAAAGCTGCAAGCAAATGGAAATAGATGTAGTTTAATCATAGTGTCTTAGCAATGATAACCAAGTGGTGCTCACTAAAAGTTAATAGAACTGGTTACAGAAACGGCATCGTTGTTGTGCACCACCGAAAGATGCGATGTTCCATGCTCATCTCGGGATTCTATTTCGGCTTTTGCTCCATAATACCACAAACTGTTGTACGTTTTCCTATCATTAATCTGTTTTGCAACTCTGGCACCATATTTCGAGCTCGCCAAGTTGGCCAACAACTGTGTGTGAAAATGAAAAGAAAATAGTAGGAATTAAATGTGATTAAAAATAAATATAGTAAATCAGATCAATGAAAATGGATGTAGATAACTTTATAAGCAATTGATATCGGATAAACTGATTGGAAGGACAATGAAAGATTAGCTATAACAAAAGATTTCCTATATATATTTAGATATCAAGGAAAACGAAAAGGGTTCTTAACAAGATGGCTTAAGTCAAAGACTATAGAAATATTTATAGAGGCATCTTTATAGTATTTGAATAAGTTTGATTGCCTTAAAAAAAGCGATTTACTGTTTCAAATTGCAATTTAATTCGTTATTTGCCTGTTTGAGATATGCATTTCAAGATGAACACATGAAAATAAATGAGAGGGAAAATAAATATTGCAGTGTATCTTGGCCAAATCATTGGGTGAGCGAGGCAGCTAGAGAGTGGAAGATAGAATGCTTACCTCTTCGTCGGTCGCATCATCCAATTGCCAACGCTGAACAAAACCAAATTTCATAGCCTCGATAATGCGATGGATTTGCAAGTGATCCAATTTGGGTGTGGCAGCAAAATCGGAACGAAATACATGCAGTATGTTTATTATGAAGGCCAGGACATGTCCGCTGCCTGGCGGTGGCATCAAGTGTAAATCGTAGTCATCTAGCGGCACCACAATCGATTCTTTTAGCTCCGCTTGTGCGTTCGACAAATCGGCTTTGCTTATCACACTTCCAATGTCGCGCAAATCAGCATATAACTGCGGCATCAGGGAACCGTTGTAGAAAGTGTGTGGTCCTTCCTTGGCAATGCGTTCATAGGTGTCACACAGTTGCTTGGCCGGCTGAATATGACTGCCGATGTGGTAGAACTGACCCGTCTCTGGATCGACAAACATTTTACGCATTAATCCATCGTTTTTCATCATCTTCTCGTTCATATGGAGGGCATCGTATTGATGCTTGTACAGGTCATATCCGCTGTGGCACAACTCAAGCGTCGGTCTAACCAATGTCTCCCACGGCAGTTTGCCGTAGCGCTCGTGGGCCAACGCGTAGCCCAACAGCTCTGTGGGCACAGCAATTGACCAGCCGGACTTCTTCAGCTGCTCCTCGCTCTTGAATTCGGTGAAGCTCTCAGCGTTCAGCGCTCGTGGTGCGATTTCCCGACCGATTATGCTAAATGCCTTTCGCTCTTTGTGCATATAGATGTTCATTAGCATGCCGCCACCCAGACCCATGCTCTGCATTCCAATCAGACCATTGCAGAGCATTGCGGCGATGGCAGCATCCACAACACTTCCATTAATTGTGAGCATCTCTCTGTGTATTAAAGAAATTTACATTTAAACAGACAATGAGGAAAGTTATCTCAATTTTTACTTGGCAATTTGACTGCAGGCGCTGCTATCGGAAGAGATGCCGGCATGCTTGAAAAGATGCAGTGGCGAACTGGAGGGAGGTAATGGCTCCTCAGTATTTGGTGGTATATTCCCTGCATTCTGCATGCCTACGTAAATCAATCTTTAATAATTATCATAATAATAATAAGCACTTAATCCAACAATTACCATCCGTTGCCAGAAGACTGTACAAGTATATTGCGATCAGCACACAAACCATTGCTAAGCCAGTTACTAAGCGAAAACGTATCCAATGCATGTGCATATCTCTACAATCTCTTAGTAAATTGCCAATCATTTTTGAAAATATTTTTTGTATTTTTGTGCTCTCCCAATTTGTTCACAAACCAAAGCCGTCAAATCACTAAATAATCGATACAATGAAATTTGTAGCAGTAGAAGTAGGCGATACTTTTCAATTGCCTATCGATACCTGCTCAAATTATACTCTGAGCGGGATATTTGATATTTGAAATGCCCATAAATGGCAAATATACTGGTTTAAGTATTTAAATTCAATTTAATGGTTGTCACTATTAAACATATAGTATTTTTCATTATAAGGCTCGAAATTGGCAAATTTCTGCAGAAAAATGTTTAGTATATTTTGCTTTACTTAATTAACTTAACTTGATTCAACGAATAAAGACAGTAGATAGTAATATAAATTTTAAGTGATATACGAAAATTCGAATGGCTATGGCTTAAAACCCCAATCATAACTGACAGCTGTAAGGCAAATGGCAATTGCTTAGTTCTGCTTGCCTTAATGCTGACCCCATGACCTGTTCTGGTGTTGCATATGTATGGAAACAGACATATATACTTACAAAAAGATTGAAGTCGTGACGATGTTAAATGCTGTCAGTTAATGCAGATTTAATAAATAAAAGTTATGGCACCTTTTTAATTGGATTTTCTTTGGTCACCAGCAGTGGTTGGGTTTTGAATTCCCATGGCATTGTTGCATACGAGAATTTGTGCATCCGCTTGCACTGCCATTAAATCTGCATACATACAAACAATCAACGTGAACATGAATGAAATTTAAAAGCCATAAATCTTGCGCTTTTATATCGCACTACGCAGCGTGGCAATCAAATTAACTGAACAGAGCAGAACAGAACAGCAGAGAATTGAACAGAAGCGCAACAGGAAGAGGATCGTCCGTTGGCTCATCATGGATCCAAGCCAATAAGTATATGAATGTGAAGTTTGGAATTGCACGCGTCTCTTACTATGTGTATGTTTGTGTGTGCCATTGTATGATGAAATGCACACGCCAAATTCCTCTATCATGGCACCTGTCAGGCGTCAGCGATGAAGGCTTAAGAGCTTAAATGACTCAACCAATTGTGAGCTATGCATAGAAAGAGAGCAACTGAGCAGGAGGAGAGCTGATGGACAGGAGGGCAGGAGGGCAGGAGGGCTGCCTGGAGGGATGGCGGATGCTGCTGCTGCTGCTCCAGATAGTGAGGCGCGTCAACACCTTGGCAGCGACAACAACTCAACAACAACATAATTTGCCCCCAAGTATTTATTTTTAATAACACTATGCAGCATAGTTTGAAATACACTGCAAACAATAAGTTGACAGCGATTGTCTCGGCTAGTTAATCCCCGTCTTGGATAAATATTTAGTAATCAATAATTATTTCTTAAATTTACGGATTGATTTAGTTTAAAAAGAATGCTGGAAAATTTAAGTACAAACCGGTTCAATTCAAATGCGATTTGCAGCCTTGCAAATAATTTCAGTACACAATACAAAATTGTTTTGTTGCAAAAAGTTTAAAAAATTGATTTTATTGATATATGTATTTTTGTTTTTTTTTTTTTATGTCACTGTTGCCGTAATGGTTATTAGTATTTTTCTTAATTTTTAAAATGTGCCTTCTTCTGTTGTTTTCTTTTGCACTGTATATTATTAATAGAATTTGATGTTGCACAGTGTTTCCATCAACGTTGACAACATTGTTGTTGATGAGCAGACGGCAGGTGCAAACAGGCGCATTGTTGGAATTGTCTTTTAATTGTCTCTGGCTGCTTTGATGTTTGCTCTGCTCCGTCGCAACACAACATGAAAACTTGATGCAGTTAATCCAGGCGGGCTTAGCAGGCTTTTTCCAGCTGACGACCATCGATTGACGATTGCATCTCGTTGCAACCCATGTTTGGCACACGACACAAATATAACAGAAATGGAACAATTTCTTTAACAATCCGATCTCAAAAAAAAAAAAATAACACATTCGAATTTCCTTATTGGTTTTAAAAATAAAGTTAAAAAATAGTTTTTTTTGTTGAAAGAATATTTTTTAAACATTAATTAACCAAACTAGAATATGAACAAATCACATAAATATGCAGAAATTCTTTTTAAAGTGAGTTCTAAAAATCCATTTTTTACTTTTCTTAATTCCAGGTTCATTTTTATATTTGATTTATTGCTTATATCTAATTTAATTATTTCACATACACCATTTTAGTTAGTTTATAAATGCATATAACTTAATTTAAAAAATCGAAAATTCTGGAATATTTTTCTGATTTACAGTTATTTTTATAAAAGTTAAAAGTTAACCTAAATTGTTTATACTCATTTAAAATGAACATATATAAATTAATTTTGAGCAAGCCCGAAAATCCACTTAATTTTCTCTAAGAAAGTGTCATTCAAAACATTTTCAGTACAATACGATTAAGATAACATGGAAAACTAAAAATAGTTTTTCATTAAAAAAAAAGTTTCAATGTCAGCTGGATTTGAGTAAAACATATCTTGTTGTACGATCTGGAAATAATGTTGGCAGACTGAGAGTTTTGCCTAGAAACAGAGAGACAGTCAATATCAACTTGGCTATTAATGCTGATCAAGAAAACATATATTGTGGCTATGCTGTGTGTATGCTGTGTGCCGTTGGAGACGTCTCCTTCAATGCGTTGCGTACTTCACGTTAAATTTATAATACCATCTGCAAGACCATAATGAGGCAGAGGAAAAGTGCAAGTTGCAGGGAGTGAAGTTAAATTGCTGTTGCTGTTGTTGTTGTTGGGGACAAGTGACAACAACATTTTTGTAATTTTCTTTTTCGCAGAGATCTCGATGCTGCAGGCTGCCGCTGACATGTTGTTGATTTTTATTTTGTAGAAAAAAAAAAAAAAAACAGAGGGAAAGGAAGGAGGAAAACGCATTTGATGCTTGTTGTTTTTGTTGTTGTACTTACGTACATAGCTGTATTTATAGACCTGGCCCTGAGGCCGTTTTCACAGTTGGCTTCATTCACTCCACAGTCCAAGAGCCGCAAGTGCCCCAAGTGCCCCCGAGTCTCTACCAGCGGCAACTTCTCCCTGATCTTTTGCATGTGTTGACGCCCCTTCGTTTGTTTCATTTAAATTTAATGTTGTTTTTAGGTTTTTTTTTTTTTTTTTTTTTTTTTAGTTTTTTTTGCTTTTCTTTGGCCTTGTCCACATAGAGCAGTTTACATCTTGGCATCAAGTATTTGTACAACATATTTTCATTTAATTGCATTTAATTTAGAAAATAACACACACTTCATTTCCAGTCTGGCCATTGATTTGCTGCTGATGTGGATAGTGCAACAAAACATTGAGGCATGCTACCGATTTAGACGTTTCAAGTGAACTCTATGTTAATACATCTTAAATTCATTCCAAGCTGATTCTATTCTCTTTCAAGGTTTAGTTTGTTATTAATTTTTTTTTAATTTGGTCGGCTTGAAAGAGAAGTTTCCATCCACTTAGAAAAATGCTTTCAGACTTTATAGAAGTCTAGTAGAGATTTTCAATTAATACAACGAAATTGTAAAAATTTAAATTAATAATATTTTTACATTACTTGCTGAACATAATGCATCGACTTGGAGTAAGCCATTTTGAGGGGCATTGTGGAATCATGTGGTTAGGAGAAATGCAATCGCATTCGCGATGCACAACATGGTTAATGGAATGTCATATCATCCGCCTGAGAATGTCGTGCACTACAAAAAAACAAGGACAAGGAGACGGGTAAGCCGGATTAGAAGACTGGCAAGTATTCCTTGCAAATATATTGCTGGACGCACTCATCAAGATCAATGCGAAATAGATCCAACTCAAAAATTTTGACTGGTGGAATGATAGCCATTTGATCGATTCCTGGAAGCTGATATCGCTATATCACCACTTGCCTCAAGAATTTGAATACGAACAAGTTAATTATCCAACAGAACAAATAAGCCAAAGCCAAAACTCCACACAGATGAATGATGGTTCGTCAATCAAATCTAAAATAAAAATACTGACTCATACACTGTGTGAAACACATCAAATTATATATACTACTTTTAGTGTAGATCTATATCCTCAGAATCGACGACTCTGAATCCGGCTCGAAGGACCAAAAAATGTGTGAAACACTTACAGGGTGTAGTCAACACGATGAGACGACGTTTAGAATCGAAATGTTTGCTCTGATGAGCATTTCGTTATTTTATACAAAAATCTTAAACCTAAGTACATATGAAGCCGCTTGTACGGCGACCTCATGTTTTGTTTATTTATCTTAACGGAGTCGCTTGTTGGGCTCCATGTGATGTTTATTCCTAAACTAGCTGAGCTTTGCAGCGCTTGTGGGGCGACTCCATGTGAGGTTTATTCTTCTAAGAATGTGATGTTTGTTTATCTTAAAATAGCTGAGCTTTAACTGCAGCAATTTGAAAGTCGTCTCTATATGATATTTTGCCATTGACAATTAGCTGAGATTCACAGCGTCTCATGTTCATACTTGAACATACATCTTAAAATCTAAACTATATCTGTATACATATATATTACATATAAAAAATATTGTTATAACAAATGCAAGCAATTTATTCTTACGTTGTAGCTCTTTTAAAAATTAAACTTCGACAACAATATGATCTTCCACCTTATACGGAGTATAGAGAAACACACCCTGCCAATCATAAATGCCTTTTATGTGTAAACTTTCATTTTATATATTCTTGATGGATTTCCTGAAAAATGCTAATTAGCATTTTTAGAAAATCTTTCAGCAATGCCTTAAAAAACAAATGCGTAGCGTAAATTAACACATAATAGGATATACATTAAGACACTTTGAATACGCAGTGAGTGCTTGTGAATCATTAATTGTTTGTGAGTGATTCAATAAGTGAATGTTTTGAATTTTCCGCACATTCTATTTTTCGCCCAAGTATCAGCAATTAATCAAAGCAGAAAACTGAGAATGCCACTAATGCGCAGAATAAGTGAGGATTGAACACATTCATACACTCATTCTTAAACATATATATATATATATATATATATATATTTGTGAATACATTTAGGTCTATTGTATGAATCATATTGTTGGTTGATCTTGAATTTTCGTTGCGGAACTTTTACTATTGCAAAGGCGCGTTACAGTTGACCAACTTTTGTTGGCAGTGCTTGCCAAAAGCTTTTCATTCACTCTCTCTCATTCTCTCATTTCCTCGCTCTCACGCTTTTTTCGGTAGCAAACATAAATACTCGCGAAAAATTTATTTACGTTTACTTAAGTATGTATGTGGGTGCAAATACACAAAGATGTGTGTGCCTCTGTGTGTGTGTGTGCATCTGTGCTCCCACGTGCAGCGGCAGACCAAAGAAATCAAAGCTAAGCGGCAAAAGCTTTCTGAATACGTCACCGACTAGCGCGCGCGGACCGAACAAAGCTTTCGCCCGCCTACAAAAACCAACCCCAAAGCGAAAGCCGCTTTGCAAAATCAGTCGCAAAAAGAACGTCGCCAGAACGTAAAAAAATAATATTACCTACCGAGAACTAGGCGCTGCAAACTAGAGAAAAATTTCAAGCTAAAAGAAAAATAGAAAATAAAATTATTGAAATAAAAATAGTTTATAAATAATAAACATTAAGCAGAATTCGTTGGAATCGAACTGGCAGCTTTATATAAATATATATTTATAAATATATCGCGATTGTTTTTAAGGTGCGTCTTTAGCGTATTTTGGCGTCCTTTTGGAATGCCTGACTGACAATATATTTATTTTTTTTTGTTCGAGTGTGTGCAAAAAGTTTTGAATAGACTTTCAAAACAAGTGCAACGCTTGCTTGTTTGTTTGCTAATGTTCTTGTTATCAATTATCACGTACTATTATTTATATTCCAATTCCGATTCCGATTCCAATTCCAATACAAACAAATCCGCTTGTAGCCAAAGCAACGCATAGCGGGAGCAACGAACGAACCGTTGGGACAAGGTGCAAGGAAGTAGCAGCAGGAGCAGCAGGACCCGTATCTGACAGAGCCTACAAATAGGAAGCGAAGCGCAAACAAACAACTCACACACACACACCTCCACACACACACTCACACACACAAATTTATTAAGATGTCATGGAGATATGCGGTAAGTGGCAAACAAATTCTAAATAAAATAAATATATATATATCAACAAAAAAAACAAGCCAAAACACATTAAAAAAGAGTCAATGTGCATTGAGTTCAGAGCTCTGGGCTCAGTCCCCAGGCAACTGTCCAAATCAGCAGCTAATGCTGTTGCTGATGATAACGGTTATGACCTTGAGCCCATATATAAATATATATATATATCTGTTTATATATATATATTTTTATATATATTGTATGCTGAGCTGGGTGACCCATTTTCTCTTTCAAATTTTGCACTTGCATTTCCACTTCACCTGCGCGTCATTTATAAACAAAAAATGTCGTTGCACGTGCCACACACTGTTCTTGTTTTGTAGTGTCACTCTCTGTACTCACTCTCTCTCGTCTGTGTGAGTGTGAGTGTGTGTGTTTTGGTTGTGTGTGCCATTTTCCAGCTGCCAGCTGCAGCCACCTTGCATGGCCAAAAGCCTTGGCACACACCCAAGCCAAACAGCAAAACAACATCCTGCGCAACCCTTAACCCATCCATTCATCCATCCATCCATCCATCCATCCATGCACACAAGGCCTCCTAAATGAAAAATGCTCTATGACCAAAGCAAAGTTCAAGTGCCTTTTGCACAATACTTGGCACAGCAGTCAGGCGCACACACAAAACATACACACACACACACACACACTCACACACACACACACACACAGAGAGTGTGGGACTCACAATTGAAAGTTTCCTGATATTAGCAAACATTTCCGTTGAATTTAGCTTAAATTTAATGTTAAACATTTTATTCAAACTTAATTCGATTTAAATGCGAAACATATATTTATTTTTAAGACACTCCATCGATTTTAGATAAATTAAACTAATTAAATGCTACCTCAAATCCACATTATTTATACTTGGAATTCTAATTTTAGCCTGATCTAATTGCAACACTTGCAACCTTTGTTCTCTGCGTATGTGTGTGTGTGTGTGTGTGTGGGTGTGTATCCTTAAACAGCTATGCATCCCACTCAATCTCAAAGCTGCATTTTTGGCGCCCCATGTGGGTTACAACAGTAACAACAGTTGCTGCTGGCCAAACCCTTCTGACGTCAGATGAGCAATAGTTGCCTGCATTTGGCTGCTGACCCCAAAACGGATGCACGTGTTAGTGTGTGTGTGTGTGTGTGTGTGTGCATACACATGTAATACATACATATACATATGAAATAGGCTTTTTGGGCGCTAAGCTTAAGCAGATTACTCATACGTCGCGTGGGCCAATTAACTTAATTATAAACGATATTTTCATATAACGGTCTAAGAGCTGTAATACCAGCTGGTATAAATAGGGCCTGATTAAAGCCTTCAGAGCTAAACACACACACTCACACACACACACACATACACACATTTTGAGCGTCACATTTATTGAACTTGAGACCAAAGAACCATCTAAGTAGAAACCCAAATAGCAGCCTGAATGCTAAATTAATTAAATTGCTGGAAGTAAGAGGTGTATGTGTGGGGAGGGTGGATGGGGGATGGGGGGAGGTATGGGTGGTGGCACTTTTAAAGAATTTGCGCTTTGGCTCTGTGGCTCTGGAGTCACTGAAGCGAATGAGGTGCCCCAGGGACGTGCATTTAATTGGCCAGCGGCTCCAAGCTGCTTCCGTGTAATGTGCATTAAAAAATTCGAAAAAAAAACAACAAAAAAAAAACAACAAAAAAAAAACAACAATAAAAAATATAAATAAAAAACAAATACAAAATACGAAGCCTAATAGCAAAGCTGAAATGTCAATGTCATTGCTGGCTGTAAATGGTTTTGTTGTTGTTGTTGTTGTTCTTCTTGTTGCCCATTGCTGTGGTTGTTGTTGTTGTTGTTGCTGTTGTTGTTGCTGTTGTCGCTCAGTGTCAAGCGCTGAGCACGCTAATTGAACGAAACGATCGATAGACCGTTTGTACATCTCCGGCTTAGCCATGTTCTATATACACATTATGTGTGTGTGTGTGTGTGTGTGTGTGTGTGTGTGTTTGCCTATATATGGCCTATATATAGACTTGGACACACTTAACCATTATGTGGGCGCATTGTGGGCGTGTGTGTGTGTGTGTGTGTGGCAGCTGTTGCGCCCCATTGAGCAAAAAAGCGAAAGGCAACACAAAAATACAAAAAAAAAAAAATACAAAAATGCTCAGCGGCCACTTGAAAGCGAATTTTTGTCGCTATTGTTGTTGGTGTTGTTGTTTGACTGTTCCATTGTCTGGAAAAAAGAAAAAAATAATAAATCAAATAACAAAAATCGAAAAACAATTATCACCAAAATTGTAATGAGTTTTAAGTTGAACTTTTGTGCGTTAAAAACCACTGAGAATTTTACATTAATCTTGGCAAACTTTTGGCTATGTAATTAAAATGTATGTTTAAAAGTTCTGTTGGAAAATACAGAAAAAACAGGGTAAATAAAAGTCATGCAACTTATTTCAAATTGTATATAAATATTTTTTTTTACTATTTAGCTAGTCACGACTTTAATGTGTGTGGTTAATTTGTGATCGTATCACGTGCTCATCGCCAGCTCAGCTCAGCTCAGCTCAGCCATTCAATATTTTGAATATTTAACAAGCATTTGAAAAACAAATCGAGTCGCATTTGAAACAATCCCCAATTTGGGCGCCCTAACAGCCTTGAAAATGTGCATTTAATGCATAAATTGACAACAAATACAGCGAGTAACAAATACTTGTTGAACAATCAACACAAATAGACAATTTGAGAAGCCTTCCCCTGCGACACCTCTCCTATCCATCCCCTAGAGTCAGGCATGTGCACACCTTAAATGGCAAATTAAAAAAAAAAATAAACTACTGCGCATTTAATTTGCTCAATTTTCGCTTTGCAGTTTTTCCACTTATCTAGTTTTGTATGTTTTTCCCACTTTGTTGTTGTTGTTGTTGCTGCTTTTCTCATTTGAGTCATTCGAGTAAATGCGACAAAATGTTGAGCTGCCAACTTTGTGGCAGCTGCGGTTCCCTTGGCACGTGCGAAAATCTCAGTCGCTGTTGAACATTTTTTTTCTTGTTTTATATTTATTATTTATTTCCTGTTTATTATTTTTTTCTTTCTTTCTTTTTTTTTTGGTAGACTGTTTAATCAATAAGTTTGTCTGGCAGCTTTGCATGTCAATGCATTCGTTTTGATTGTCCTTTTTATGACGCTGCTCTAAAGGACTAAAATCGCTATATGTGGGAGTTAAGAAAAAAATAGCTTAAAAAATATCAAAAAATTGAGTGGCAAATACTATATATAAAAACGATTATGGTCCATTGTATTTCATCACTTTTTAATTCTAAAACCCGTAAATAATTATTAATTATTATGAAAAAAATCCATTATCCTTTTAGTTATTCCTATGAAACAAAGTATTTTATTTTAATGTTGTTTAATAATATTTTATAAAATTAATAGGATGAAAAATAATCTCTTTTCTAATTGTCAAACTCTACGTCAACATATTTGACGCCTTTGATATTATGTTGTTTTCCACATTTTCAACTCAAATTATTGACCCAATTTTGTTGACCATTTTTGTGATTTTTGGCCATTCCAATTAATTGTGAGTATGTGTGTGATATAGAATTTTTAGCTTGCCTGGCGATTTTTCACACTTGTTTTCTTATTTCCATTAGCATTTACAAATACATATTTCAAAACAAGGTCGCAAATAAATTCAAGCAATTTTCTAAGAAAAATTGTTCACATTTCAAATTGAAATGTTTAAATTGCATGAATAGAAAACCAGATTTAGGAACTAAACCAAGCCATGGTGAATAATATATATATATCAATATATAGATGAAAAAAGGGTCAATAAGAAAAAAAAAAAAAACCCCCCCCGTTGAATTGATGTCGAGTGGGGCGAGTGTGGCAAGTGGGAGCGGGTGGCTGCCACGTGTGGGGCTGCAACAGTTTGTGACTGCAGTGCTAGTCAATTGGTCAACCGCTTGACCTGACCTGAGCGCCAGTCGAGCTGAACTGACACGCTTTTTGTTGGCCAACAGGAAGTGCCTGAAGTGCTAAATGGTGGCAGTCATTCGCTCTTCCGACCCACATCCACAAATGGAGACAAACATGTAATCAACTGACTAATAGATGAAACAATGTGGCCATGCAGGTGTGTGCGTGCATGTGTGTGAGTGTGTGGGGAAAACTGTTGCTATACGTATATTGCCTAGCAGTGTGGTCTATTAAAAGCCGTCAAAAGCGAGAGACAACACCTTGCGATAGACACAGACACTGGCCCGGGGCGAAGTGCCAATAAATAAAATGCACACACACACACACACACACAATGCTCACAATAAATTCTAAATATATTTATGTGACTCGATCAAGCTAAAAACTAATGATTGAGCCCAACACTGATTAGTATTTAGTGAGAAGACAACGGCAAAAACTGTGATTAAGTTAAGCGTTTGTTATTATCCAGTTAAAATAGCCTTCGAATGCGGGCAAATGACTCATTCGGGCTGACTCATTATCAGTCATGAGGGGCATCAAATGGATTTGAAAAGCTCATTTTTGGCATTTTCGAAAATATTTCCATCAGTCTCGATGAATGTGTTCAAAACTGTTGCCGAGGCTGAGCGATATTCAGTTTGCAACAATTTTCACAGCAATTTCTGCATGTACAAAGTATTTATAGACACAAACACACACACACACACACACACACACACACACACACACACACACACACACACTTTTGGTTGTTCGTGTTTTAGCGGAACAAGGTCAAGGCGTCGAAAGTGGCCAACAAAAATGAGAAATTGAACCAGCAACGTCAACAACATCAACGCCGACGCCTTTTGTGCACCTGAAGGCGAACGCCTCAGTTTTGTCTCATCTTCCTCATCTCTTCCCCCGTTCTCTTATGGCTGCTAGCCACCACATATCTCTATCTATATATTATACAACATATCAACTGAAATTATCTAAATATAGCTGACAATTACTAGACTACTACGTAAGCAGCTGGCCTGATCAGACTTTGTTCTTTTGATTGACATTTCTTTAAAATCGCCAAAAATCGTTTAACTTTAGCAAAAAAAAATACACAAACTTTTGTAAACTTGAGTTTAAAATTTCGAACAAAAATATACCCAAGTTAAATATTATATATAAACTATATAAATTAATTTAAGATAATTTGAAAAGTTGGTTGAGAAAGCTTTCTTTGAAAATCAGAGCTGATAATGCCTTAAATCAGCTAAAAATATTATTACCCAGTTCACATTTTTTAACTTTAATAGTTTTATAGATTTAAAATTGTTATGAGTTAATTAAGATACAAATTAATTTTATCAATTGACCCAAGTGTTAATATTGATGGATTTCATAAATTTAAAAATGTGTTTACCCCTTTCCCTTTTCCCTATATAGAAAAATATCCATACGTCTAATTTAGAGTTTTTCACATATTTTTCTATCCTGGAAAAATAATATTTTTAATATTTAAAATGATTTATACAAAAGAAGATTTAGTCATATTTTCTGAAAAATGTTTTGCTCTAAACAACTGCTTGTTTTTTTTTTACAATCGTATATATATATTTTTTTTAAATATTTAACTAGTTTTAAAATTTGAATTTGAATTTTTTCCATGCTGGAAACTTAGTTTAAAAATAGTTTAGTTTTATATCGCTTAGAAAAACTTAAAAATTAAAATGATATACTCAAGAGAAGATTTATGCTTGCTTTTTATAGAATATGTTTTAAAGTTTTTTTTTTATTTTTTTTTTAAATATTTATTTGCATCTATATTGATTATTGGTTTATTCATAATATTCATCACTTCTTGCAGCTATCCAGCGACAGATACAGCAGCAACATTGGCGATAGATATAGTCTGCACTATTATCAGGTTTGTCCCAGATCAACCAGCTCTGCGCATGGCATGTGTCCAGTTATCTATAATGTTGTTCGTTCTCTGTGTGTGTGTGTGTGTGTGTGTGTGTGTGGGATTGTTTGTGTATGTGTAACATAATGTTACAGCGAGCTTTGCTTTGTTGCTCCCCTTTGGGACTCGTCGCTCACTAATAATAATCGCTATTTGAAACTAAATCCGGCCAATCAAATAAAAAAAAAAAATAATAATAATAGTTTTTCGAAGCAGAAACAGTTTGCATAGGCCTTGGAAACTAAGCATCGGAATTAACATAAACATTTATGTTGTTTCCATAGACTCAACGCTTTCTACACGTTGCCCATAAATCTTGTGGCTAAATGTATAAAGTAAAATATAATGTTTGTATATGCAAATAGACGGCAACAGATAAATATATATATATATATATATGTATATATAGGTATGTATAGATATATGTATAATCGTGTCGTGTCGTGTCGTAGCTAGTCGTGTTTTGAGATATATGTTTGTCTGTGCATATGCAAAAGATCAGTCACAATTGATCAAAATCGGACAGAAAAGTGAAAGATGATTTGGCATTTGGCTTCTGTTCTGCTCAGGGCCAAATGTGGCGACAAAAAGCAAAAGTTTTGTCACAACCAAACAGCAAAATCGAAAGCAAACGCGCCCCCATTCATTTCTCTCTCTCTCTCTCTCTCTCAGTCTCCCTCTCTCTCCATCTCTCTATATTTCTCCGTCTCTCGCCAACATTCTCCGCAGTTCTTTGCGGCGCCTCGCTGTCGCCAAATTTATTTGAATATGCTTTGACAAAGCAGACAGCCGATAAGCAAAACTAAAACGAAAACTAACAAAAAAAAAAAAAAAAAAAAAAAAATGGAAAAAGTTTCACTTTTACATTGACTTTGGCGACTGTCCTTGAAATTGACACACAAACAGCGAGAGACAACAAGGACGTGGCTCTAAGGGGCCTGGGCCTCTCTTGGCTGGCTCCGAGGCTAGAAAACTCGACCTTCGCCTTTGCCATCAATTTCGCTGGCCAAGCTTTTGCTTTTGCTTTTGCATTGGCCAAAACGGGCCCCACAAAAGGGCCCAAGCGCAATTGTCGCCGGGCCCATAAATAATTTCTGCTTTTAACATTTACATTTTCGCAACGCGATTTTTATAATTCCTCACACAATGCCAATTTTCGGACGTCTCTTTGAGCCAAGTTATAACGAAATTACAAACTTCCTTTTCATATTTATCTCACTTAAGATATTTTATTGTTTCCATAGACATATTTTATTAAAAAAAAAATAAATAAAATATGCATGCAGCTGAATGAAGATGTTTTCCTTAGCTGTTTAGATAATCGAAGCTAACATCTATATATATATATATAGTTTATATTATTTTGATTTTTAATTTTTTACAAATTGTATCTGTAACTTTATATTGTAATTTTTCAAAATATTTGCACGAGCTTTTTCGTTGATTTAATGTAATTTAATTCAATCTATTTATTTGCACAAACTTATTTTTTTTTAATGATATTTGCATTTTATCTTACATTAATGAAACATAAATCAATGCAATAAATCATCATCAACATTGACAAACAAATTTAATAACCAAATGCTAACCGAGGCATGGCAATTTTTTTTTTAACTGATCTTAAAGAGTGTTGATTATAATAAATAATAATAAGAAAAAAATCGTATTAATAATATTATAAACTGTTTTGCTTGCAGTCGCCCAGCCGGCTGGAAACCTCCGAACAGACCACAGGACGCCAGCTGCAACGTGTCCTGCATTATTCGATGGCCCCATCCCGAAATCTGCCGGGTCTGAGACGCGCTGAGTGTGCCATCCACGACGTGGACTGTGATGAGGTCTATCCGGGCATTTATATTGGTGATGCGTAAGTGTTCATTTGGCTCACACTGCCATGCCACAAACTATCTATTAACTTGTTTCTCTCTCACTCTCAGTGCGGCGGCTAAGAACAAAACGTATTTGAGATTGATGGGAATAACGCACGTGTTGAATGCAGCGGAGGGTTGTCGCTATGGCCAGGTGGACACTGGACACAGCTATTATCGGGATATGCCCAGTGTGAGGTGAGCAAGGCATGTTCATGCCACAGGGGGGCGAGGCACAACCTCACTCATGAAGCGCACTCATATTTATTTATTTATCGATTTGCATATTCTATCGATTTAGTTGACCGCAAAAATATGTCACCCCAAAAAAAAAAAACATTGATGAACAACAAAATTTCTGTTTCTTTTTATTTATTCCACCTCTCTCTTTCTCTCTCTGTATATATGTACATACATATATGTTTACACGCACATACATACATACATACAAACATATCTCACATCTCACTCATTTCACTGTGGGCCATTCTTGTTGTGTTTGCTTTTGTTTTGTTGTGTGTGTGTGTGCTTGTGTGTGTTCGTTTAGACGTCAACATAAGGATTGCTTTTTTAGATATATGGGCTTCCCCATGATCGATGCGCCAACAACAGATATATCCCGTTACTTCTATGTGGCATCCAAATTCATTGACAGCGCCATTAGCAGCGGCGGTAAGTGAAAAATTAAAAAAAAAAAATTAATATGTAAATCAAGTAAAAAATTAAATTACATTAATTCTGAAAACCCTGTATTATGTACATAATTGAAAATTATAGTCCAAAACGATCTTCAAAAAATGTACCTGATGAAAGGCATTTGTTAATTAGTTATATTTTTGCCAAAAACTCATAATTCTTCATTTAACATTTGGCTATAATTTTTTAAATAATTTGTATATGATTTAATATATATTTAAGAAGTATAAAAAAATAAATTTTTAAAATTCTTATAATTTAAATAGAGTAATTTTGTCTCCAAGACTGACAAAAATATAAGATTCACTTATATAAGAATAATTTTATACATTTATACAAAAAATCATTTTACATATCCAAAATTAAATATTTTAAAAATTGTTTTTAAAATTTTATTGGAATTTTTTTTTTTGGCATTAACCGATGTTGTAAATTTTATAGCACTTTGACTCACATTCTGTTTATCTATTTTTTAGGTAAGATTCTGGTGCACTGCTTGGTGGGCATGTCGCGGTCGGCCACTTGCGTCCTGGCGTATCTGATGATCTGCCGTAAAATGTCCGCCGTAGACGCGATACGCACAGTGCGCATGCGACGTGAAATTCGACCAAATGATGGCTTCCTGCAGCAGCTCGCCGATCTGGATATGGAGCTGAAACGCAAGAACCTTTATCCGTACTAAGGCAATACCAAAATCCCGACACAACCAAAGATATATATATATATATATATACATACATACACACACACACACACACACACACTCACATATATAATCTTAGTTAAGGCAAACATTTAAGGATGTTGTTTATTGGCTGAATAAAAAATAAAAACAATTGTTGTATTGCTAAGAGATTTATAAACACTAAAACACACACACACACACATACACACAAATAAATACACAAAAGTGTTCCACGTTTATACGAGAAAGCCAATTCATGATATGTGGCAATCGTGATACAAAAGTAACAACTATAATAATATATAGCAATCGTGATAAAATAAATAAAAATACGTTGCTTTTTTTTATATATATATATTATATATTTGAGAGCGAACACAATTTGTTAATGTATCACAATACAATATTAGAATATGGTTAAATCGGTTCAACGTGAACACTTAACAATTATATACCCAACACACACACACACACACACACACACATACGAAGCGTTGTTCTAAACTATTTCTAAAGAAAAAAGCTAACGACTTAATGGTAACTTGGTCTTCTGATATATAAAAATACAAAAAAAACTGTTCAAATCAATTGTATAATCGTGGCAACTAGGTTTATAATCGGCCATACTTCCATTTAGTGGGTAACAAGTTACTTATAAAATATGTTAACAAAATGCCCCCACCCCGCCTTCACCACCCGCACACACACACACACAGATACAAAGACACATAGAGACCTACTTGGTATAGTGCTACACTGTATGATACAGTGGACACGTGCTATACGGGATCCACGATCTTCAACACAACTCTGTAACAATAAATTCAAGAATCGAGCTAACATTTGAATACCATAATCTGTGTACTTCTATATATATATATATATATATATATGTATATATATGTATTGAAAAAGAAAACAAAATAAATATATATTATATATCTACAGATATACCTTACATACACACACACATTTATATACATGTATTCCTATAATATTTTTTGTATGCAACTCTTTGTTATCCAAAACTTGATTTACGGTTCATGTCCTCCTACCTGCATATATAGCCCACAAACAGGCATGTATATGTATATATAAATACATATATATATATATATGCACTTAGGCATATAAGGAGAGCTGGAAAAAAAACAACAACACAATGAAACAATGTATAGAACACAAGATGCATATATAAAAAAGAAACAAACTGATATAAACAACTGTGTATTGTATAATAAGATGCGTTATATACACCCTATATATATATATATAAATATATATATATATATATATATTATACTTCTATATACAAGCAAACATATGGATATATGTATGGATGTTTGTACATATATGTTTGAGTATATTCAACTATTGTACAATGAAATAGCAAAGCTAACGAAAAAACGACAACAAAATAATACGATGAGATTATATGCAAAAGAAAGGCAAAAAAAAAACAAAAAAAAAATGGGCTAAAAATCCATAAAAAAAAAACAATTTAAATAAAAAAACTTCCAAAGTCATATTTTCTAGAACATGTATGAGCGAAAATCCAAGGAATCAACAAAAAAACAAACAACAACTAAAAACTAAACTAGTCTTTAAGAAGTGATTAATAAAACAAACAAAAAAAAAACAAAAACAAAAACAACAACTATAATTGATTAAAAAAGTATTTGTTTTACAATATGAAAATGCATTTGGGAATTATACAGAATTCATATTACACTTCTATCATTCGCATTTTAAAGGAAGATTTAATCGTTTTTTTTTAACCTTTCAATTATAACTAAAATTAAAAACATTAAATTTTGTTGATTTACAAATTTACTGACAGCTTCAATAGAAATTTATTTTTAGTATATCAAATAAAAAAAAGGAGTGAAGCAGTTTTTAGCTTATTTTCTAGATTGTTATTTTTTATGATATTATTTTTTTTTATAACTTAATTAGTGAAAAATTTAAAAAATATTCACTCAGTTGAATATTAACGAATCGATTGCGGCAAATTCTGTTCTTTTCATTGGTAACAATGATCCATTAATAACAATATCATATTTAGGCTCCCAAGAAAAAGACGATTTTTAAAATGAGTGATGAAATTTGTGTATTAGCAGGCATATTAACTTCATGGCTAAAATTGGTATTCCATTTTGAGATAATGTAAGTTTTAGTCATCGAATCAGTCTTTGACTTGGTAAATATTTATAAGTTCTCTTAATTGATTTTGTATTTTATCGATACAAATCGAAATGAATCGATATTAATCACCATTTTAAATTGTATATTGAAACATCTACAACAATTGCGATATATATTTTAGAATACAGGATATCTCGCAGTCGGGCATAGCTCAAATTGTGTAACTATTTGTTTTGCTTATATAATACCAATAATAAAATTAGTGTATTTCCGCCACCAGCTGAGAAAACGTTTAAAATTTAATTTTGTGGCTCATACTTGGAAATAGCCACTGTAAATCCAATTGCTTCTGAATGAGTTTGACATATGTTTGTTCTGGGCCTCTCATCGTTGTGTCAGATTGCCAGTGGAGCACAGGAGGAGGAGGGGAATGGGTGGAGAGGGATAGAGCCAGTGGGATCATTATCTAAACATTAGTTGCGCCTGCTAACTGGCTGGCAACACCTGCAGCGGCGTCGACTGTTTTTCGATCGGGTCGAGTGTTTTGGTTAAAAGCCGAGCTTGTAATTAAAAGAAATTGCTACCTGGAGCATGGCGAGTGCTGGTGGGCAACCGGGCAACCGGGCAAGGTGAACTGCTGGCCACCGCATAGTTGACCCTAATTTAAAACTATCAATAACTGCGCCACAAGAACACTCAAGATTCAAGATTTCCATCTCGCGCACGCAGTCCAAACACTAAAATTAATGTCTCCGGCGGCTTTAGTTGACCACCGGGCCACTTAAGAGCAACTAGCAAACAGGTAGCAGTCGTAAAAGACGTCGTTAAGCAACAACAAACAGTCAAACAGACAAACAGACAGAAAGTCAATCAGTCAGTCATTCAGTCAGTCAGTCAGTCAGTCAGCGGCTGAGTTGGGCATTCACAATTTGCTGCCCTTGGCTTTTACCCTATTTGAGTATTAATATATTTGTTGCATGTTGCATGTTGTTTGTTTTATGTAGCAAAAGAGATGAAGAATATTATGTGTATTTTTTGTATAGAAATTTGGTCAAATGTTTGCAGCAGACACTGCTTGGGAATTCTATCTGTGGAATGTCACTAAATTTTAAACCAAAATAAATTAATTATTTAAAAAGATTTTTTGCTGCCTATTTTTTGTGTATTTTTTCTTGATTTTTGTCCAATTCTTAATTACTTTGTTTCCTGTCGAAATTCCATAACATTTTCTTATCTTTCATTTTTATTCCCAATTTTTTATGTTTTGATTTTTTAGATTCGAAATTCGAGTTTAAAATTCTTAAGCTAAGATTTTTCCCTAAAAATATCTAAACGAGACATAATAAATTTAAATTTGTATATATTTATACATGAATTATTATTTTAAATTTGATTGTCCAAATCAACAATTTTAGAACAATTTTACAATTTAAATACCACTTGATATAGTCAAATATACTTTGTATAATTTGTTATAATTAAAACATAAAATTAAATTATGCAAAATTAATACGTAGAAATTGCAAACATATTTTTTTTTTTAAATAAAAGAAAGAAATAAAATAGATAATTAAAAATAAAACGGGGTTTATTTAAATGTAAAATGGTCGAAAATTTATTGGAAGTATTTTATTTTTATATTTTATTTTAATTTTATGTTTTTTTTTTTTTTGATACAGCTAATCGATCCCATTTTATATTTTAATTTATAGAGTAAATATTTGTACTTTTTTTTTATTGGACATTGTCATAAGGCAAAAATTTCCAGCAGCAAAGACTAGTTTCGGGTTTCTCTTACTATTTTTAATTTCTTACATTTTTTTGGGCTTGTAAATTTAATGTCGATTGTTCCACTCCCAGTCTGAGTCTGAGTCGCAGTCGCAGTTCCAGTTTCAGTTAGAGTCTCCTCTCCAGCTTACTGTTAACTGCATTGCTGTGCTCTTGGGCTAAGCGGCTAAGAATCATTTTTCAAATACACACATTTGAGCCCCCCCGTTGCGAGTGGCCGCCGTCCGTCTCCGTGTGATCCCCCAACTGTGACACATGCTCCGGCTGGCAAATAGTGCCGGCATAACCATGGAGTGGGCAGGGGTTGATGAGATGGAATGCGAATGGGATGGGATGGGATGGGATGGGATGACAGCAAAACGCACATGAAACAATTATTATTATTAATAAGTTAGTTTTACTCCACGTGCTTTAGACCCGCTTTTGTAGCAGGCAAATAAGTGATGCGAAGAGAGGGTTGCGGTGCGGATGGGATGGGAAGATATGGGGATGGGGATGGGGTGGGGTGTTGCGTTTTGGGTGCGTTGATGAGCGCCAAGATTAAGCATGAAAAATGTTACGAATTTCCCTGTAATTAATCTTCATCTACGCCAAAACGAAAAGAGAGTGGGGGAGGGGGAAGGGAGAGGGCGAGAGAAAGACAGGCCGACGGACACAGAGCAGAAACAGGGCCAAAAAAAATAACCAGAACCCGTAACAACAGCAGAACCAGAAACAGAACCAGAACCAAAACTGTAGCGCATGCAAAAAGAGTTAAATATTAAGTACACTCACACACACACACACACACACACACACACACACACACATTCACACACACATTCACACACACACACATTCACACACACTTGCATATGGGCCAGCAACTACCCTTTTTGAGTGGGTGGCGCCCAATTCGAATTGTCCTTAAGCTCAACAAATAGTAAAAAGGGACCAGCTGCATGCATCAAAACTCTCCGGATTTATTCCTGGAGAATAGGTTAATGACAACGCAAATAAAAATAGACACACACAAATTGCAGCAGTAGCATAAAATTGTTGTGCTTATTTTCATTGTTGAGAATATTTTGCATTTTATTTTGGCAAATTAAAATGTTGTTTTTCAACTTAAATGATGCGAATTAAATGGTTACACTCAATGTAAAAAACAATTAAAGTTATTGTTATATAATATTTTATAACTAATATTATTACTTTATTATTAATATTTATTATTATTAAGTCTCACAAAGACGTTTTTAAGAATTATGGCAAACAAAAAGTATTGAAAATAATTGGTCAGCAAAATTAGCTTATCGTAATTATAAATTTAATTATATTGCAGAATTGTCAAATTATTAGCCATATAAAAATAAAGAACCAGCTGACAAATAAACAATTGATTTCAGTACTCCATTTCCTAAGATATTTGTATATTTTTTATTGAAAATCTATATATATATATATATATATAAATATTTTTTTCTTTGTGTATACAAACAAATGTTTGGTTTCTGATAAATGGATAATGTCTCAAGTTATAAGCAAGTTAAAATAAATAAAAATACAAAAATAATAAAAAATAAATAAAATAGAACAGATATTGGATAAATATAAAATAAACCTAAACTGATAACAATTTAATATATATCGTGTCTGTTCATGCTCGACAAGTTTGAAGATGCTTTCTTAAATGCATTTACACAACTTATGCAACGCTTTCTACACATTTATAGGGTATACAAATTAAGATTATGCATTTAAAAAATACTTTTATTTTAGATGTGAGAAATAGAAATAATTCCAGATGACAAACGCTTCCAGTTTGTGTGTTAATGCCTAAAAATGTATGTGGAAAATGATTTCATATTTGCTGAAATGTTTCATTAAGTTGAATTTCAACAGACAGCTGATGAAAAGCAGATAAATAAATATTTACATATTTATATATATATATATATATATATATATATATATATATATATATATAAAATAATAATTTCCATTTCATTGGCTACTGGAAAGCCTCTTCAATATATAAATTGAGTTGACATTTTGCCACAATTTATGACATTTATTAAGCTTTTATTTGTTTATTAAATAATTATGTGTAAATTAAGTTTTTTGTTTACGTCATTTTCTACAGATTATTGTAAATGAAGAAGCATTGAATACTCTACGAAGGCAAGGAAGAATTCTTAATTTCGGGGTATCCATTTGGGGAATTCTATTTTAAGTGTGTTCGTTATTTTTTGCTAACTTAAATAGCTTTTTTATTACAGCTGTTAAAATTATAAAAAAAAAACAGCTCAACAAATTACAAATATTTATTTGTTGACTTACAAAATTCTGAGCATAAAGCTTCAACTTGAAATGACAATATTTGAGATTTTCAATATTGTCATTTTATATTCTTCTTACGATTAATCAAGCCAAATACAAAAAAAAAATCATATAAATTTGTGGCTCTGATAAAATTGATGTTTTCATTTGTTGGCCTTAATGACTGAATGGAGAAAGTGTTGCACTGTTTTGTCTGGCTGTCTCTTTCTAAATGGGCCGCATTGAATTGTTGGCTTGTAATTTGACCAAGTTTTTGAAGGTTTACACGTTTTTACACATGTCGGTTTTTCAAGTGTAAATATCAAATGTAATTTTTGAAATACAGCTAACATTGCATGAGACGAGTGGAATGCAGTGCGGTGTGTGTGAGTGTGTGTGTGTGAGTGTGTATTAAGGTATAAGTTTGAAAATGTTGGGCTGTGGTCGCCATTGGCAGTTCGCTGAAGTGAAAAACAATAAATAATGCAGACAATTAAAACTTTGGCCGTTCGCTTGGCACGCACAGCAACAAGCAACAGCAACTGAAATGGCAACAGCAACAACCACAACCACAACAACAACAACACCCGCCCACATAGGGGCAAAGGGAGCAAGCATCAAGAGGCAGCGACTAATTGACAAACAACAGCAAATTGAATGCAATAAAGCACACACACACACACACACACACACACACAGAAAGTTGTTTGTTGTGTAGCTGCATTAACAATGTGATTGACTGACAACAATCAATTAAATCGAAAAATCAATGCAGTTGCAAGTTTGGCATCAGAATGCGCCGAATCAACTGAAACTGAACAGCAACAACAAATATAAATAATATGTGTATGTGTATGTGTGTGTCTGTGTGTGTGTTTGTGTGTTAACCAATGAGGCCTGAGTGGTGCCTCGACTGCTCAAATTATTATAAACTTCTTCACTTTAATGGAATTGTTATCAAAACACATTATAAAAAGCAACGAGCGCCAATAAATGCACTTTGTCAATGCCAATTCACACAATAAATCTACAGACAGATAGCAACAGCAGCAACAGCAACAGCAGCAGCAACAGCAACAGCAGCAACAGCAGCAGCAACAGCAACAGCAGCAGCAGCAGCAGCAGCAGCAGCAGCGGCAGCTCCTCTGCAGGCCCAGTCGGGCCGAGACAGTCAGAGACGCAGACCAGGGCAAACAGATAGACGGAGACAGTCTGTGAGAGAGAGTGAGAGACAGACAGTGAGAGAGAGAGAGAGAGAAAGGGAAAATGAGAGCGAGAGAGAGAGTCATACGATGCCAGCACAGATCCAGGAAGCCAGTCAGACGGTCTTTCCAAGTTTGACAGCCCAACAGCAACAACAACAACAACTGGCTCGCTCAGCTCAACGAATAACAAATACCCTAAACACAAATAAAAATATTAATTAAATATAATATAATAAACAGGAAATTAAATATAATATATTAAAACAATTTAGTAATCAAATAAATAAAAGCAATAACAACTTATTAACAATCGCAATTTTTTACTCATTTTGCTTTGATTGGCCAAAATCGATTAAAGTCAATTCAATTTTCCTCTTAGCCATAATTATGCTAACAAAACTTTACAAACGATATGCTAAAAAAAATACTTGCTTTATAAATTTATTTTTATTTAGTAATTATTAATTTTTTTATTCGATTTTATTTTTATAAATTTATTTTTATTTAGTAATTATTAATTTTTTTATTCGATTAATAATAAATAAATAAAAATAAATTTATAAAACAAGTTTTTTTTTGTTTTGGAAAATAAGAGAATCAAGAGATTGGCAAACCAAAATCTTTCAGTTAAATATTAATATTTAAAATTAACACTTAAATTTTTGTATATAATTTGTAATTTCTAAAATGCTTGACCATTTTTGCAAGCCAAATTAAAATTGTTATATATTTGTAACAAAAATATAAGTTTTGTTGAAAATAAATGTTTATATTATTTATTTATTTTTTTTTATATAATTCATCATTTCCAAAATGATTGCACACTTTTAACAGTAAAAAGAAAGGAAACTAAAATTTTACTCATTTCTAACAAAAATAAAGGTAAATAAATTTATATATTATTGTACATTTCTGAAAGAATGAAAAAATGGAACTAAATTAAATAAATAAAATTGTGATATTTATATATATTTAATATGAAAATAAATGACAAGTTGACAAGTTGTACTCTTTATTAACAAATCTATTGACTGAGGCAGTGCATCCGCTGCACTTTGGTTAGAGTATTGAAACAAAAAGCTGATATGAAACAGACTGGCAACGGAGCTGCCAACAAAAATGCGCAACGAGTTTTGGGTTTCGTTTTCGAACTTAAATCGTTGTGGCTGTCTGCATTGTTGTAAGTTGCATGCAGTTGTTGTTGTAGTTGTTGTAGCTGTTGTTGTTGTAGCTGTTGCTGCTGCGTCTTTTTCTGGCTTTGGTAAGCTTCGATTTCCTGCGCACAGCATCTTTGAGATACTATTTGTATCTGTATCTGTGAGTGCAACATTGACGGTATTTGTTGCCACATAGCAACAGTAAAAACTGTATTAAATAAAAGCTGCTTACAGCCATAAGATCATAAGTAACTTGACATCTTTTGTGCTCAATAAATAAATAAATATTAAATATAATTTTTTTTATTATATTAACAACTTTAGTTTTGCGTTTTTGGAATTCGCCCTAAAAATAATTAAAAAACAAAAATCGCATAATTCTTAACGGCTAAATTAATAAACATTATCAGAAACTCTTATTGTGTGTGTAAAAAATGCATATTTGGATATTCAGATATTCCAAATATGGTGTTTATATTTATATTTATATTCTTTGTACTTATAATTTTTTTTTTTTTTTTTTTTTTAAATTGTGGAGTTACTAAAAGCAAAAACTGAATTTCATTGTGCAAACTTAGTCGATTTTTTTGCTTGAACAAAGTGTCTAAAAATTTAATTACAATTTTTTTTTTTTGTCTTAAACTATGTATATTAATAAAAATATTGATTGTTTATTAATGTATATAAATATATATATATATATGACTAAACTTCATGATACGATTTATTTTGCGCTTATGGAATTATATATAAATTTTATTTATATTAATTATATTAATTATATATTATATTTGGTTAGTTCCAACTTTTTTAGGCTTAGATTGACTGGCTAAATGGCTAAATGGCTAAACTGGCTAACTGGTCAACTGGCCAGTTGGCTAACTTCTGTGGATGCGCCAGGCATTGACCCCGCGCTGCTGGCCACGTGCCTTGTGGCCACATAAAACTTGAGCTTCAATTGGAGCTGTGTGCAGCTTCTGCTTGATTTGATGCATGCTTCATGCTGCCTGCTGCATGTGCTACCTGCACATCTTGGCCAAATTGCAGCCACGCCTTACAGCAAATTGCCTTGGCTCGGCCAGGCAGCAGTTGGTTGAATCTGGCTGGCGTGTGTGTGGTGTGTGTAGTGTGTGTGTGTGTGTGTGGTGTGTGTGCGTGTGTGTTTTTATGTGTAGTCATGCCAATTCTGAGCACTTGGTAACGTTGATGGCTGAGGATCAGCCTGCTGACACCTTCAATTTAGTGCCCCATTCCGATAGCAATCCTGTGGCCAGTGTAGAGCAGCGTCTGCTTCCTGGGTGCCAGCTTGCCCGGTTGTCCGGTTGCCAGGTGCTGCCATTAGAGCTCATTATGCTGGCCGTGTCTGACACTTTGTTGATTTCTGCGCTGACATTTTGTGGTTTTTTTTTTTTAGTGGTTGTTGTTGTCATTGTCGTTTGGCCAACTAACAACTATTTATTGTTGTTTTTTCATTATTTCACCTTTCGTTCTCCTTTTTTCTTTTTTTTTTTGTAGCGTCAGTGTTGGAGGCGACACGCTTCGACGCCTGTGCGGCGGCGTGCGAAATAGAAGAATTGTCTAAATTAAAGTTGGAAAATTAAAAACTTCACACGCACCACGACAAGATAAAAAAAGAGAGACCACAAAACGTTGGACAGGGTGGGGGGGGGGGGGGAAATAGTAACAGACAGTGAAACCCACGCAAGTCGAACCATGTCCGCCGCCTTTGATTGAGGACAGCGGACCAAATGTGATAAGAGTTTGGAAGTAACTTTTCTATCGCAACGATGACACAACGCAAATGTGATTCTTCCCCCCCCCACTCTACCCCTCACCCCACACACTTTCGGTCTTAAATAGTGGGAGTTCCATTTTTAATTAAACACAAACAAAATGCGATATTCTTTGGGAATGCAACAATTATTTTTACTCACATTTTTCTCTTTATTAAATTAGTTTTCAGAAATCCATTAAAAATAATAATCAAAAAAAAGTTTTGAGTTTCTCGTGAAATAAATTTTATTTTTTTTTTTGTTTCTCTTGTTTTTGACATATCTTCAAATGTCAACAAAAAATAATCATAATTTGCACTTTTTTAAGCAATTTATTTTTTTCGCTGAATGCTATTTGATATAGTTGCAAATATTTATTAAAATCTTTGGTTTTGCTTAGGATAACTTTGCTGAACAAACTATTTTTTGATACAAGAACCTGATCCATGTGAAGTTCCATCAAGATTGAGGGACAGGTTTGCGAAGAAAGAGACAGAGACATAGAGAGACGGACATGGTTATAGTAAATACCCTATAAAATGGTGTTTAAGTTAATTTATACAAAAAAAAAAATTAATGTTGACTTTTACTCAAAGTTTTACTTTGTAAACAAATTTGTGTTTATTTATGCTTTTTATGGAGAGTCGGCAAGTTGGTGTAATGGCTTCGAATAAATTCTAATTAGTGCAGAGTCTGCAATCTTCGATGTGGCGGCCTGGCCACGCCACGCCTTGCAACACCCCGCCTCGCTGCGTCTCGCCGCGCCACGCCTATTTAATAATGCATGCCTCAAGCAATATAAAATTTGTGCAACTTTTTGACACGAAACCAACTAAGCTAATCATGTGCGTTGCATGGTAATTTTGTGCAGCACTTGTCTAAAAATAGTGCACTTTGAGTGGCGCAGCAGCAGAAGCAGCATACGAGTTGCATGCCACTTGATGCATAAGTACGCCTGCAAAACAATAAAAGATTATTTTTTCCCTTCGCTTTGTGGCGCAAAGTTGGCCGCGAGCATTGCTGGTAAAACACTCTTTACCAATTAGGCAAATCGAGGCGAATCGAGGCACATTCACATCCACATCCGCATCCACATCCGCATTCGCACATCCGCAGCGAGTTGTCATGCGTCAGCGGGCTGAAAAAACTAAACAATGAAAATGCGTAGCTGATGAATTACTTGAAGCGTTCAATGCGTGGAAAACACAAAAAAAAAAAAAACAAAAAAAAAAACAAAAAAAAAAACAAAAAAAAAAACAAAAAAAAAAAGAAGAAAAATAAAAAATAATTAAATGCAGCGAAAAGTTGGTCAAGTGGCCAGCGGGGGCAGCAAATATTTAACATTTAACGTGCAGCATGGCAGCAAACACCTACACCCTTGCCACAGTCAACACGCATCGCGTCGCACCCCTCCCCATCCCCCTCTCTGAGAATGAGAGTGACGAATTGCTGTGCTGCCCCTGAAAACTGAAGTGCAGCGAAGAAAGAATGAGAAGAGTGCAGGGGTTGCTTTGCTTGGTGGTGTGAAGCAGAAGTAGTTGGTACAACAAAGACGCTAATGGTGATCAATCTTAAAAGCTTGCATTTCTGTACTGAGTGTGTGTGAGTGTGTGTGAGTGTGTGTGTGTGCGGCTAAGCCTGGCTCCTTACCGAACATATTTCACATGTCTGGCAGCGCTTAATAATTTGACAGCTCGTTTGACAGATGAGCCCGCCTGCAAATATATTGCGTGGAGAACAAGTAGCGGGCAACGACACCCCCCCCCCCCCACGCCCGCTCATCAAACACACACACAACATACACATAATAAATTAGCCCAAAAACTGTAAATGCAAGCGAGCAAAGCGACAAAATACAATTTGGCTGGGAAAGAATATTAAAAAAAAAAAAAAAACGCATTTCGATGCAATGCGACTTACGAGTCGGACACGGACTCTGGAGTCGATGTTGGTTTGCTGCCTTAATAGCCATTAGCTGGGCAATTTTTGTACAACACACACCAGACACACACACGCACACACACGCACACACACGCACACATATGAAATATTGTTGAGAAGCGCTTACATAAATATGTACAAAAAGATTAAAAAAAAAAAAAAAAAAAAACAACAGCTCGTTGAATGTTTTTGCATGCGAACGTAAAGCGATCCCTGAGAGAGATACACAGAGAGACAAAAAAAGAGAGAGGGAGAGGGAGAGAGAGAGAGAGAGAGGGAGAGAGTGAGCAGAGACCAGCTGCAATCTATCAAGCGGCAAAACGCCTGCAGACAAACCAGAAGGAAACAACAGCAACATGCAACATGCAACACACAAAGCACACACAGCCAATGTAGACTGCACTGATGTTGATAGGAGCAACAAAGAGGGGGGGGGGGGAAAGCCCTGCAACGGGGTGAGCTGCTTTGGCAAATGGGGGCAGCGTCACAGCCCCAAAAAAAAACACTTTAAACACTTAACAGACACCAAAAAAAGTCACAGAAAATCTGAAAATAAAAACACACAAAATGCGAAATGTCTGCTCGACGAGCACATACCCTGTGCAGCTGAACCACATACATAACATATTTATCATGCCAAAAAAGTATTGAAAAAAATTTAATTTGCAAGGAAAATATGAAAATTAAACTCAATTTTGAAAATGCCTTTCAATAAATATGCCCCATCAATTTTCCAATCTGTGAGTATTTAATAAAATGATGTAAAAAACTCAAATAAATAATTCCTTAGTTTTTTTTTTAGAGTATTTAAAACTGTGGCTGATAAATGGATTTAACTGTATATTAATAATAAAAAAAAATCCATGTGTTTGTGGCACAAATTTACCAATTAAATAAATGCCAAAAATAAAGGGATTAATGCCTAAAGAATTTGGTCAGCTTATTGAGCCCAATAAGAAATATGAGAAAACGTGAATATGAATAATGTGCAGTGTGAATACAAACATTCAAAAAACATGTTCAAAACGTGATTAATTACATTCGCTTTAAGCCACTCGCAGCTGTTTGAAAACTTGATTAAAGTGTTAAACTCTGTCAATATGTGAATGAAACTCAAACTAAAAAAAAATAAAAAATAATAATAATGAGAGCTGTGTGAAAAGCGTTTTAATATTGAATATACAAGTTTAATGATCGATTTTACACTCACATTGGCTTAAATGCTGAAGTGGGCTTAAAGATGACTCGAGTTTTACAAATTGAAAGCATTTGCGGCAGATTAAACGGCTGAGAGTCATTTGAGACTTCAGTTAAAATACAGAACGAGCCAAGATCTGAAGTAGGCCAACATAAAAAAAAGTACTCAAATTAAATACAAATATAACATTTTTTTATTTTTAACTGATTTATCGAACAGTTCCTCGAAAGTTTTTTTTTTTAAATTGGAGCAAACAACTTTTCTGAGCGCTTATTTATTTAATGAATTAAATTAACAAAATCGTTTTTCTCTCTAAAAATAATATTCAAATGATACCTGCAAAAAAATACACTTTTCCAATTTAAGAAAAGAAAAAAAAACAATGTAATTTTGGTATAAACATGAAAAAATATATAATTTTTATTTCAACTCTTTTTTAAACTAATTAATTAATATTTGTCTGTGAGAACTTTGGTTAAGTTAAGCTTATTACGAAATGGCGAAAAACATTAAATTAAATGCAATCGCACAAAGAACATTTATGTGTGTGCGTGTGTGTGTGTGTGTGTGGATGATTCATTGTTGCATCATTGTAGCGTTGTACAAATGACGATTGCAAGTGCCACATTCGCATGCAACACATCTGAAAGGTGTGAAGTGCTTGTCAGTTGGTGTGCATTGAAATCAATTACGATGAAATCATTGTTGTTGTTGTTGTTGTTGTTGCAGTTGTTGCTTATGTTGTTGTTGTTGTTGTTATCTTTTTGGGTCGTGCACGCTGCACGTGACAAATGAAGCGGTGATGATGGTTATGTTGTGGCATGGGCCATGGGGCATGTGGAAAAGGAAGGGGGTTGGGGGTGGGGGCGGGCCGCTGGTCCTATAATGGTGTGGGCCAGAGCGGGTTGACTGCACTTTGCCTAAGTGCGTCCGCGCCAAGCAATAAAAATAATAAAAAAAAGCGTGTAAAAAATGATGAAGAAAAAAAAAACGAAAACAAATAAATACGCTGCCTGCAAAGTGGCAGAGACGCAGCCGTAGACCAGCGCGTCCCATAAATTGGACACATTGTTGATAAAGCGCAACTTTATATGTTTTATATGAAGCTGTTCATGTGTGTGGAATTCACACACACACACACACACACACGCGACGGCGACGGCGACAACAGCTTCAGCGTCATCATCGCAGCTCAAAGCTCGCATCAATGGCTTTCATCATCAACATTGTTATCAGCGTTGACGGCGACAACAGCAACAACAGCTGCAACAACAACAACAACATTGACAACTCTAAATGCGACTCCAATGTGCACGCTGACTGCGACTGCCGACGCTGACTGCGACTGCGGCTGCGACGCTGACTCCAACTGCGACGCTGACTTTATTTCTCTGTTTAACTGTGGCTGCGCCGGCTATGAAATGACACTGGAAAATAGCGAAATAAAAACCCAAGAAAAATAAATGCTGATAATGTTGAATGTGGCGCATAAATGCTGTTCAAATTAAATACACACACCCACACACACACCCACACACACACACCCACACACACACCCACACACACACATCTTATTGTGACACAAACTGAGCAAAGCAGACGCAACTGAATCGCATCCAGACTCCAGCGACTAATGCGACTTCTGTTTTTTTTAGTCGGCTGCCAGAGACACAGTCTCAGACAGAGACAAAGAGCGGCTGGCACACAGAGAAAGCAAGAAAGAGAGAGAGAGAGACGCGACTGCTGTGTAATTGAGCGTTGAAAAAAATAACAAAAAAAAAAACAAAAGTGAGAGCGCTGGGCATAGCCGACTGCTCAATACGCTGCTGCCAGTGAAATATCAGCTGATTACAGCTAAATATTAACAAATGAAAAACATGGCTTTTCAACTTGGTTTACAGATAGCCAAAATGTTGTTGCTTGTTTTAAAGTTAGCTGTTTCTGGTTTTTGCTCACAACAATTTGCAATTATCGATTGTTATCGATTTTTCAGATATTCAATTTGAACAGCTTGTCTGACCTTGGCAATATGCCATTATTATTATTATTATTATCATTTATATTTTTGTAAGTATTCTCATTATTATTATTACTCGTATTATTATAATTTGTATTATATTATTAATCTTTTTCTGTTTAATATTATTGTAATTATTCATATTATCCTCATTATTATTTTTAAAAATATTATTCTTTTTATTTTTATTATTATAACTTTTATTAATAATAATTTTTTTATTCTTAATACTACTATAAAATTTCATATTATTCTAATTATTGTTAATATAATTATGATTCTTATTATTTTTATTTTTATATTATATATTAATATTCTTATTTTTATTTTTTTTACTATTCTTATTATTATTATAGCATTTATTAATAATATTTTTTTTATTCTTAATATTATTATAATTTTTTATATTTTTCTAATTATTGTTCGTATACTTATTATTCTTATTATTATTATAAATAATATTCTTATTATTTTTCTTATTATAATTGCTATGACTGTAATTATTCTTATTATTATTTTTATTATTATTATTTAACCACAGCCAATTTATATTCTCAACATTTGAAGACTTCGTTGAAAGAGTATTAAACTTGGGCAGTTTGTCAGTCAGCCTGCCGCCTTTAGTTAGTCACTCATCTTGATCTGTTGGCATAACTACTAACTGGATGCTATTTGGCAAAGAGCTTTCCATATCGGAGACTAGATAAGAATATTTGCCAGACTTTGTCGCACATTATTTCCAGCAGCTTCAACATGAATTGCCAGCAATTTCGTATCGAAATGGGAAAAAAAAAACAAATATAAAAATGTTACGATGTCCTTATTATCTATATCTATCTTATAACCTTATTTATATATACATAAATAATGTTGTACTGTATAGCAATATATATAATATAATAGGTTTAAATAATATATATATATAAAACTTGTGAAGCGCCCTTTTTGGAAACAGTTTTATTTTATAGAAAAACATTTTAAAGTAACAAAAATATATTTTGAATTCAAGAGCAAAAAAATGTTAAACAATAATAAATAGTAAAAAATAATAATTATAATTGTAATTATAATTATAATTATAATTATAATTAACAATTCTATTTTAAAATAATATTAATAATTTTTTCATGCTTTTTTCAAATTTTTTATTTGAGCCTGAAATATTTGATATATATATATAAATTAGTTTACATATGTAAACAGATATTTAAACTAGATATATATTAATATATATATATATATATATATATATATATATATATAATATATATTATTTTTAAAAGATATAAATTCCTTTGTGACAAATGTATAATTTGTGAAGCGAACTGTTGATGTGAACCAGAATTCAATTGCATTTCGAATGGGTTCAACGAGACTCGAGACGCGAGACTCGAAATGTTGCACTCACCGATTAGATATAGTTACGGCATCGTGTGTCTGGTTACCTGCCACTTTCAGCTGGCAGCTGGCTGATTATGCCTATTGCCCGAGCGCCGCTTAATTGCAGCCAAATGCGGCAGTTGCTTATGCGGTTGCACCTACATGCCTCCAGCTGTACTCCCCCTCTCCCCCTGCCAACCAAAAAGCGTAACTCCCATAACCGTGCAACACGTTGTGGCAGGCAGATTGTGCCCATAGTTGGGTATCGTAGTTGCAGTTTGCAGTTTGCAGTTGTTGCAATTGTTGCAATTGTTGCAGTTGCAGTTGCAGTTGCTGCAGTTGTCTAAATTTGACAGTTGTATGAGATTTATGATGCCGCACACTCGATCATATTTGACTTAATTGACAGCGGCAGCCACGACAAACTGCCACCAGAGACATGCCACAGCCACAGCCACAGTCACAGGCACAGGCACAGGCACTCTTAGCCAAGCTGTAGGCGGTTAATAGAACGTCTGTGGGCACGGCCTAATCACACACACACACACACACACACACACACACATACACATATATATTTTGGTGGCAGGGCTAACTGTGTGGGCTGCCCCACAACACACATTGTATATGTTGCACATGTAGCAGGTCCTTTGCAACATAATCATAAAAAACTAAATTTAAGTTAAGATTAATATTTAAGCAAGTTTTATTTACACTCAAATTTTTATATAAATTTGAGATATTTTTTTAAAATATGATAAATAATATAAATATAATTTTAATCACTTTCTAATATTTTAAATTTAAATTCTTTAAATTAATAAATTACTAAATTATTTTTTCTATTTGCTTTAATAATTCCCTAAAATATTGTTAATTTGAATTTTTAATTAATTTAATTTTAATTTATCTATTTTAATTGTTATGCATATGCAAAAAGTTTGTTTAAAAGTAATTTAAGATTAATATTCAAGCAAGTTTTATTAATACTCAAGACTAAATTTTAAGTTAATTAAATTTAGACATTTCTGAAATAAATATTTCGCTAAAAGTTATGCTTAAAACAAGAACACTTTCTATGATTAATAAATATTTTATTGTGAATATGGTAAACGCATAAATATAAAATGAATAAAAATAAAAAAATTATTATTGTTACCAACACATTTCAGGAAAATGCGCTGCAAAATTTTGATTATGTTAAAACGAATTTCTATTTAATATAAGTAACAATTTTGTTTTGACTGAATTTCGCTTATTTTTTTAAAATTAAATATCTATTTTTTTTAATTAAAATTTTTATTGTCTTTCTTTTTTGGTTTGTTTTTAAAAGAAGCACATTTAGCCAAATTAAAAAAAAAACAGAAAGTTGTCTTTTTTATATTCAGTTCTATTCAGTGATTTACAGGGTAGCTGTTAGTCAGTTATTTTTATGCTGTATTCACAAAAATAGTAATTATTTATTCACTGGTTGAAAATCGCTTTATTCGGGCAATTGGATAATTGTGCGAATATCGCTAAACGTTTAAACAGCTCAGTGGACATAGCGAGTGTGTGTGTGTTTGTGTGTGTGTGTGTGGAATTTTTTTTTTTAGCTAATGTGGCTGAACAAGTGCCACCAAAATGGCTGTGACTCAAAGTTGGTGAATGGCACTAAAAGCAGAGTGAGTCAAAGCAATAAATGTGTAACTCACAGAAACATTAAAAGTCAGTCGGATAATTGAAACAACAAACTAATGTTGCTGTTGTTGTTGTTGTTGGTGTTGTTGTTGGTGTTGTTGGTGTTGCTGGTGTGAACGTGTCTGCAGCACACGACGAAGTCAAATACAAGAGTCAGTGCTCAAGTTGAGAACGAAATTTGAATTTATAAATAATTATTATGCTTGTACATGCATGCTTAGGCTGGAACGTGAATAAGTGAGTGTATTCACACACACACACACAGGCACACACACACACACACACACACACGCACACACACACTGAATGACTGGGCGTTGGCCGCTTGCTGCTTCGCTTAGTCGTTGCCACATTCACAGATCGTTTAGTCTGTCAGTGCAACGGAAATGGGCAGCACAAGTGCAACACCAATTCAGTTGTGCTGTGATGTGCCCCAAACATGTGGCAGCAACAGCTAATCAACAGGTAGCTGACCGAATCACACTCGTAAATGTGGCCAAGATCCAATCACAAAGCAATCTTCCTTTCACGCCAAAACAGACAAAGCAGCCTCAAGCAAATAATGCAACACACTCCAAATTCGGCAGTTGCAACAAATGTGTTTGCCTCCAAATCAAAACTATTGTTTTAATAAAATATTCAGCGTAAACAGGAGAAGAATTTACTGTAAATTGTACAGTTTATTAATAATATGTTTATGTATATTATAATTATGTATTATTATATTTTATCATTTAATATTATATTTAATATTTAATATTTTAATAGTGATATTTTTGTTTGCCTCTTACAAATTTGTACTTCAGTTTTTAGCGGTTGTATCTGGCATTAAAATTCTGAGACAGATTTATTTCATCAAGAAAATTGGAAAAAAAATCTATATTCGTTTTGCAGTTAATAAATATTTATTATTATTATAGTTAAATTAAAATATATAGAAATAATAAAAAATTAGAATAAATATACCAAATCTAAACACGTTTTATAATTTATTATAAAAAAAAAAAAAAACTTCAACACCTTTTTCATAATTTATTATATTAAAAAAACTAAGCTTAAAAACTTTTCTATAACCAACATTAAATTCAAAGTTTAAGACTTTATTTTGTAATAAAGTTTTTTAGTTTAGTTTTTTTTTTATCGTTAGCCACATGTTCTAGAAACATTTAAAAATAATTAAATAATTGCCGATTTAAAGAAATTTTCGATTTTTAAATTTCTAAAAACGAAGTGCTCATTAAAAACAAGTTGTATAGATAGATATCAGATAGATCAGAGTGTTACCTATATGCAATTTATATTTTTAGTATATTAAATTATTATTTATATTTTTTTATTTCTCTACAACTCATTCGCATACTCAATATAAATTCCACAACTGATGTTTTTACATATGACACATAAAATAGAACAAAAGAAAAGAACAGAAAAAAAACGTTGGCTTTTAAAATACGTAAAATAATAATAAGAATAGAGGAAGAGAAAGGGGAAGAGAAAGAGGAAGAGGCATTGCATGTTGCATTCATTCATTCTGAGATTGTGTCTATGAAGTTGAAATTGTTGCATTTGCTTTTGCTGGCTTGATTCGAATTCAACTTTGACTTGGGGCAAACTCAAATAAAAATTACAAAAGTTGACGCTGGCTTCAAACGCTTTTCGAATTGATTGTGTTTTTTTGTTTTTTTTTTTTTTTTTTTTGTTTAGACGGATAACTATTTGTAAATGTATTTGTAAATGTCTTTGTAAATGTCTCTGTATATGTGTAAGTATTTGTTGGCTGAGCAATGCGAACTGCTGTGAACAGCGTGATGCCATCAGCAAGATTTGACCATGGCCAAAGAGCAGCCAGTTGGCCAGTTGGCCACTCGGCCACCAATTCCCAGTTGCCCGCTGCCACTCGAAACTGGAGACGAGGCCAGCGTCGGTCTTTGGTGTTTGGAGTTTGGAGTTTGGAGTTTGGAGCGTTATCTGTGCATTGGGTCTGGCCTTCAATCTGTGCGGCTCTGAAATGAATTGTGCACAAAGCGAAACCAATTGCCCAACTTTAATACCTGATACACTGAACAAAAGCGAACAAATAATTAAGTTGTACAATTTTAATACAAACTAATACCTAAATAATTGATTGATACTCATATTTATTTTAATATAAAAATACTCTGCAATCGGCTTAATTTATGCTATAAATATTATTTATTTTAATTATAAAATTATTAGTTGTAGTAGTAATTAATAATTTCCAATATTTATCTTTTATTACTTAATATTTGATGATATTAAATTAAATGTAAAATATATCTAATATTTATACTTTATTATTCAAATATGTTTAATCATTATTAATTTGAATAGCGATAATATTGACCAATTAGAGCCGATTAACAGCTTTTTTTTACTCATAATTAGAAATTTATTTTGGTTAAAACCCAATCGAAAAGACTCAAAGCCAAGCAGCTGCCAAATGAATCATAAATCGGCGATTCATCATTTCGAATTATTGCCATTATAGTCAAAGAAGCACAACTTGAATATATTCTTAAAGAATTAAAAAAAATATATATATTTAAATTTGCATTTTATATGTGGGCTTTTTTTCTGATCCGTCAGAGAATTCATTAACTTATAGATATATGGATAGATATAGACTTGGGTGCAGGGTGTCTGCTCGACAAGGGCACATTCCTACTTGCGTCTCCCATGATTTTAATATTGTTTTTTTTTTTTTTTTGCTTGCCCCCTTTTGCAGCTGTTTGCTTGCCACCGATCTAGCTGGGCAGCTCCTCGATCGCAAAGTGGCATGGAATGCGCAACGTTTGTTATCGCTCAGAAATATTTGCATAACAATAACTGTTATCCCTCCGCATATATCAAAATGCCAACACTCCCCACCTGCCCCTGCCCCTGATGGCAGTATTCCCGTTCGTTGCTGCCGTTTTCCATGCAACGTTTGCCCTTTTTTTTTTTTAGTTAGTTTTTAGCTTTTGATATATTTGCATTAAATCAAATAAATATATATATATATATATATGTATATGTATTTTTTTTTATATATATTTATATTCATATTCACTTCGACTGCCATTCACATTGAGTATTCATTTTCATAGTTTCGAAAGTGCAACTCAAATAAATTTGAACGCGTCTCTGACTCGATTTTTTGCTGTCTATTTGCATTGCTGTGTTTTTTGTGACTGTAACTGTAACTGTGATTGTGATTTGGGCCAATTGTTGGCTTTGTTGGCAAATCAAAAAACACTCAATGTCAAAGCAGTTGGCAAATGAATCATGGCACTTGGCCGATAAGCGATTCAGCATTCAAAATCATTGCTTCGCACACTGCTTGCAAATTCAAATAATCAGCAACTAATATCAAATTTGAAAATTGAGCATTTATTTTTTTATAATAAATTTGTTATTATTTATTTTTTAAGTTAAAAGAAAACTTAAACATTTTTTTTTTAGTTTGTGCAGGTTTTTTGTGTAAATAAATATATAAACTTTATTCTTAAATTTGATTATGTAAATATTTGGCATAAATTATGTTTTTGCATATTTTCAACAATTAAAGTTATTGACAAATTTTAAAAATAAAAACAAAACAAATTTAGTTTAGTTTTTGCGTATTTAAGTTATTGAAAAATACTAGAAAAAAAACGACACTGATTTAATTAATTTTTATATACAAATAAATTTCACAAATTTTTATACATCATTTTTTAATTAATTAATAAACCTATAAATTAATATTTAAGCACTGATAATAAGTATTTTATTTTTTTTTAGTCTTTTTAGACATTTTTAATATGAGAACAATGACAGTTTTTGGAGACTTGCCGCACTGTGGCACAACTGTGGCATAGCCTGTGGCAGTTGAGCAAAGTGCCCTTGAAAATGGCAAAAACACATGCTGATCTTAATGTTGTTGTTGTTGCTGCCGCTGCTTTTGTTGTGTGTGTTGAAGTGTGGTAAATGCAGCACGATGCAAAGATGCCCCAAACAACAGCAGCGGCAGCGGCAGCAATTACGTCGAGACGTGGCAATGTGTCTGTCTCCAAGTCTGGCAACAAATACAATCATAAATAATATATTTATGATGATGATGATGATGATGTTGATGATGTTGATGATGATGTTGATGTTGATGATTGGAACTAAAGTTGAAACATTTTGCGCATGCGCAACTCAACTGAGAAATGAGGCAGCAGTAATAAGTAAAAGATAAAAATGAATTATATGTCTATATATAGATACATACATATACTCAGATATACCTATACATATATATATATATATAGGTACATATATATATATATATATATATATCTGTATCTGCTTATAAAAAGCTGCGTTGCTGACATTCTAAAGATCGCTGAGCACAATTCAGAGTCGGAGTCGCTTGACAAAAGGAATGCGCCGCGCTGTTGCACGACTCACTAACAGCAACAGCAACAGCAACAACAACAGCAACAACAACAGCAAAAGCAACCACAATGACAACAGAAACTATGCCACATACTGGCCGCTTGTGCACCTTCTACAATACAGCTGCAATAGTGCATTTTTTGCCGGCAGCAACAAATATGAAAGCTCAAGTCGAGAGAGCTCGACGGGCAGATATCCTAGCCTAATTGTATATATATATATATATTTATATTCGATGTGTAATTTGGCACACATAAAAAATGTAATTGACAAAAAAAATAATTTGAAGCTTTTTCCTAAACTATTTTTTTTTTTGTAAATACCAATTAAAATCAATGAAAAGTTAAAAAAATTTCTGAATTTTTTTACTTGTTGAAGAATTGAGAGCAATATAATTTGGAAAATTACCAAATGGAATCAGAGCTTAAATATTAATCGATTTCGTGATGCATTGAAATTAATCGTTGCTGTTAAAACATATTTCAACTTATTATTTTAAATCGATTTGTATCGATATGCGCTAAGCGAGCGTATTTATCGATAGATGGGGATAAGCGAGAACTTCTATTGCAAATTTGAAAAGTCTCTAAAGTAACTGGGATACGAGTTACCTGATTAAGAATATATATATAATTTATATACACTGTTAAATACTAAGCCACAACTACAGTGTTAAAAAAAAGGGGATAAAAGAGGGAACTCATAAAATATATATATTCTTGATCAGGATCAACAGTCGACTCGATATAGTCTGTATAAAATCGCAGCTCTCTCAGAGAGCTCTCTATAAGAACTAGAGTAATTTGGAATATAGGCTCTCGTATATCCGCAGATTAAATTTGCTTTTTACTTTTACTGTACTTTTTTCGATAGCTGACTCCATTTCTGGATTATCTATTTCGATTTCCGATTTCCAATAAATGGTATAATTTGAAAGGCAGATTTATCTGATTAACACTTAATTTACAAATGTAAAATATAGTGATCAACTGCCCAAATTGCATGAAGATCGGATTAGAAACACCCAAGTTATGGTAAAAAAAAAATATTCTCAAATTGATCTCACTTTACTTATAAGAAATGCTCACAAATGATGCACAACTTTTTAAAAAGGGAATTTTGCCAATAAAACTAGTGTAACATAGTCGAGCTCACTCGACTGCAGCATGCTTACTTGTTCCTCATTTTTTTCTCTGTTATTTGAGAGAATTTATTTTATTATCGTCGCCTGGCAATCAGTCAACGGCTGCGTTTTCGACGCGTTTTTGAGCGGTTGCCTTCGGTTTTTCGGTTCGTTTCATTTCGTTTCGTTTGGTTTCGTTTTGGTATTGGTTTTGGTCTGGGTTTTGGTCTTGGTTTTTGGTTTGGTTTCGTTTTGGACGTCGTCACGTTGTTGTACTTGGGTGTTAGCAATGCTGTTGAACATGAACAGGCCAGCACAAGTCAGGCCAGACCAGACCAGACCAGACCAGGCCAGAACCGAGCAGGCCAGCTCCAAGCCATGAGTAATATTTGTTTAACAACAACAACAACAACAACAACAATAGCAACGCCCTTTTTTGTCGGGCCGCCCGCACCGAGTTAGCCCATTAGCAAGTTTTGATCGCCGGCCGCATTTCGATTTGTTTACGGCCGCAAGTTTTGTTTTTTTTTTGTTGTTGTTATTGTTTTTTTTTACTCGTATATTTTATATATTTTTCATTTGCGTTCTCGAGCTGAGCTCAAAACAAAAAATTAGGTGTGCTGAGTAGGCATATCAGCTATAAGCCAAAGCCAAAGCGATGCTCATTCATTGACCAGAAATACGAGCCAAACATTTTGGCTTTTGCTAACAATAAACAAATGTTTAAGAATGCTGTCGTAAGGAATGTTAAATGCACTCTCTCTTTCAAGAGAAAGAGAGAGAGGGAGAGAGAGAGAAAATAAAAGAGCAGATTTTCAATCAGCTTGAGCAAAATGATTGAATTATTTCTGTTGAAAAGTGTTTTAATTGAATAGCAACAATTAATTTTTATGCGTTGCTAAATCTATTTATATTTAAGCTCTGGTCACACTTGTAATTGTGTTTCACTTTTGCATTGTATTCTTTCTAATTTCCGTTTCTAAAATACAAATCTTAATCAGAAACTGCGTTGAACTCTTCATTGAGCCTAATTAATATTTACAAAAATTTCAATTGGTTCACAATTTTATTTATAAAACAATATTCAAAACGCTTAAGAATGCTCTACAAAAGAAGATTACCAAATAACAAAAAATGTTTTCAGTTTGCAATTTATAGGTTCAGGTATTATCCATTATTATTCGATTCAAAATCTAGCTAAAGTTTTCGTATTTTTTTTTCTTTATATGTATTTATAATAAGAACGCAAAGATATCAAATATAAAAAAACTAAAAATTCAGAAATTTAAATCAAATAAATGTTTTGAATTCGATTAAAAAATAAGTTGTTTTCCAAAAAAAAAATTAAGAGTATTTGCAGGTTTAATAAAATGATAAAATGTATTTTTTGTTTGGTTTCGTTTTTTTTTCTCAATGACTTTTGATCGCCAGTTGATTTGTGGCAAAGTTTCACGTAACGCCCGCACTTTTTGGAAGGAAGGGAGGGGAGGTGGGAAGTGGTAAGGCTTTAGCGCAGCTGTTGTAATTGCTGTTGTTGCTGGTGGCATTTTTCAAATTTGCCCATTTGTCTGCGCTTTGCATAATTTCCGTAGCACCCAAGTAAATTATTTATTTATATTTTTATTGTCCATTTTTTTTTGGGTCACTTTTTTGCTGTTCGAGTGTGTTTTTTTTTCCTACAACAATGAATAACCCAAACTTTTTGCAAAAGACAAAAAAGTTCAGAGTTTACCGGCAACAAAAAAAAAAAAAACTATGGAATAGCAAAGAGCAATATTCATGGCCGATTAGCTGATATGCTCCATGAGCTTAATGCTCGTAAAAATATTTATATAGAATTTGTATTAGTTGCCTTTAATCTAATAATATTTTTTCTTTATGTTTTTTTTTTAGCACTTTTAAATCTGACAACCTCAACAGATTTCTTGCCTCTTAATTTACACTTTTTTTTTTCTTTTTTAAACATTATTATTTGAATTTGTTAATTACGTTTGTCTAAATTCCCAATAATTACATATAATTATTATTATAATTGCTGTACTATTTATTAATCATCAAAAATGATTAAAAACTTAATTTTTGTAATTGGCTACTTAATTTACTTATCAGTTAGTTCGTCACTTAAGTTAGTTATTGTTCCCCATTAAAAAAAAATAATAAATCAGAAAAATAAATAAATCAACAATTGCAAATTTATTTCTGGCATAGAATGCAATTTTTATTATTTATTATTGTTTTTTTTTTTTATTATTATTAGTTATTGTTCCCCATTAAAAAAAAAATAATAAATCAGAAAAATAAATAAATCAACAATTGCAAATTTATTTCTGGCATAGAATGCAATTTTTTGTAAAAATATTTGGCAGCATTTTTAGTTAGCTTAAACTGCGAGTATTTATAATATTTATATATGTGTATGTATTCCCATTCCCATTGGAATTGTGCCGTTATTGTCTTTGGCTCTGCCGTGTAACAGTAATCTAGTTGCAGGCTAGCAAAAATGCTGCGCCACGTTCGTTGCTTAAGTCTTTTGTTTGCCACACAGATTTATGTCAACAACAACAACAACAGCAACAATTGCATGCAGGCTTCCTGCTTCCAGCTTCCAGTCTCCACTCTCATCCTCCACTGGATGCACTCTTCCTTCCAGTCTCAACTCGTAGTTTGCATTTTGTTTGTTTTCAGTTTGTTATTTTTTTGTTTGTTTGTTTGTTTGCTGCCCGTTTTTGGTTTTGGCTCATTGCAAATGCATTTTGAGCTGTATTTTTGCTCTTTTTGTTGTTGCTTTTTGGTATTTTGTGCATTCCTTTCGGCTGCGAACCGGTTTTCCAGCAGCGTTGCCATTTTCGCTGCTAGAAAAAAAAACAAAAGAAAAAGAAAAAAAATAAATTGTTGTCCGGTTATTTCACATCGAAAAACCCGAATAACAAAATTTCAGAAGAACTCCTCAAAGTGCCTGTTTTTGTTGTTGTTGTTTTCATCTTTTGTTTTGGTAGCATTTTCTGCAGCCTCCAACTAACTCTCTCGCTCGCTGCCTCTCTCTCGCTCTCTCTCTCTCTCTCTTTCGGTCGCATCTCTTCAGCTGCTTGCATCCTGTCGAACCGGTTCAGGCTCAAGCGGCGCCCACATTCAAGTCGAGCTCGCTCCTATTGCAACTACAACAATTGGCAGCGCTAGAATATATTTATTGATATTATTTTACATTAAAAATATTTATATATATTTTGATTGCAATAATTAAGTTAAGGATTTGTGGTAAAAGTATTTGATTTTTGTGCGATTGCTGTGCTTGAGGGGCTGGTTTGAGATCCACACGGCTACATGCATTCCACATCGAACTCGAACTCGAGCGCTGTTGCGCGACAACAGCATAACAGAGCGCTAACAGAGACATCGTGCTCGACACATGCTAAGCAACAGAGCGAACGAGGCGCAGCAACACGAGCTGTTAACTGAACACGAACAGAAGCAAAAACAAAGCCGAACCAGGCGGTCGTGCAACGGACGGTGCGGTTGAAATTGAATTGAATTCCATTGTGATTCTGAACAACGTTGTTTGTTGCTTTTGAACGAAACGAAAACGAATTCACTCGATGCATTTCTAAATGCCGGTCGCCCAAAACGCTCCACGCTTGTAAATCTAAATCCAAATGTAAACGTAAATGTAAACCGGTTATTTTCTGCCACTCGCTTGTTTTTTTTTTGTATTTTTTTTATTGCTTGTTGGTTTGTTTATAAATGCATATTTATATACTTCGAACATTATTTATTTATTAACATCGATTAATAGTGAGTGCCTGTGTGTGCGTTGGTGTGTGTGTTGACTTCCACGCGAAAAAGAAGAAAATCAAATAGATAAATTATTAAGATAAACTTCGCATTTCGCACAGGATCCATCGGGTAGATCGGAAACGGGAGCGTTAGAGCGGAAACGGAAGCGGTACGCGTTCAACTAGCCTTCAATCCATCAATCAAATATTGCCAAGTTGCACAAATTTTTTTTCGGGTGTGTGTGTGCCACAAATAAAATTCTGAAGTGATTCTCCTGCTCAAGAAAAGCAAAAGTGCAACAAAAATGTATATGTAAAAAAGGGAATAAAGAGAAAATGGAAAAATTGAATGCAAGCTGTGAAGAAAAGCTGTGAATTTCAAGCAAAAAGCTAAATACAAATACAAAAAATAAGAAACAAAACAAACACAAACAGCTGCGAAATAACCAAAATTTAAGAAATATTTAAAAGAAGCAGTAGCTGACAAGCACGACAGCAAATGCAAGGTAAAGCAAAGCAAGGCAAGAAACCAACGAACAGCGAACATTAAAGGTAAGCAATGAAATGCAATTTCTAACTGTTGTTGGCTGCTCAAATTCTACACTAAAACGCAGTCTACCTGTGCTCCTTGCATTCACATCTGCTCTTATCGTCGTCTTTCTCTCGCTCTCTCTTGCTCTCGATCACATCTCTCTCGGTGTGTGTTATTATCATTTACTCATTAGAATATATCAATGCTGCTGCTGCTGAGGTTGTGGTTCTTTTTTTTTTTTTTTGTGGTTTTGCTACACTCTGTACAATACAACAACAACAACTGCAGTTTTGAATATGTTTGTGTGTGTGTGTTGTAATAGAACGCCAGGCCAATTATTCTCTCCCCCCTTTCCACAACGCTCACTTATTTTTTGCAATTTTAGCTGCGCCAAGTGCATGACATTTTAATGGTCACGAATGAGACAGAGGGAGAGGTAGAGTTATAGGTAACAAACGTTTGACATTGTTAAATGCCTGCCAGTCTCTGTCTGTGTATGTGTGTGTTTGTGAGTTTTATAAGAAATCGGTTGGAAGGTGGTATTAAACTTAATGAGTTACATGAAAATCATGAATTTTTTAGTGTTTTGCTTCTGTGCATACATTTTATACATTTGTCCAACATTTGTTAATTATTATTATTATTATTTCCATTTTGACTGCTGCAATTTTCTTAATTGAGGAGAATAACAGCATTTTGTGAAGTGCATAATATGAGCAACGTGAATTAGGAATTGTTGTGTTGAACAATTCGGAATGTTGCATGGAAACTTTGCCTACAGCTCAGTATTTCTTTTATTGTTATAAAATTAAATTTAATCACTTTTCTATTGTTTTATTTTGTTTGGGTAGTTCTTTTGTAGTTCTTCTTTCAAGGATTATGCTGAAGTTTTCCATTGGGATATTTTAAAACTTGTCCTTTTTTCCCGTTTTACGGCATTGCCTTTGATCCATTTGTAGTTGGTTTCTTCTCATCTTTTGCTCTCGCTTATCAATTATGTTTTCGTCTCAGTCATTCACAATATTTGCAACATTTGCATCTGCAAATTACAGTTACTTCAGCTATTCATTTGTAGAGATATGACAAAAGCAATAATCACAAAAAAAAACCTAAATTGGAAGCAAAATACAAAGAGCAAAAAAAAAGAGAATACAAAAACATTAGCTTTGCATATGTTCCGTTATGTTTTCTTTTCTCTCTCGCTCTCAGTCTGATTAGATACTTATGTTCAGCTACCCATCATCCCCCATCCTTCTTCCCCTTTCATCGCAATTGCAACTGTGTTTTGTTTTTTTATTTCCTCCATTTTTCTCTCTTTGCTGGCGCTTAGCGACTTAAGACTCTTTATCCAACTTTTATTAGCAACTAAAAATTGCTCCACTTATATTTTATGGGTAATTGTAAGCAAATGGGGTATATACGACTACAGAAATTAGCTTTTATTGATCACATACGAAAATTCAGACAGCAGATCCATTCAAAATATCTTTGATGTATGAAATAAATATGAAATATTACTTGCAATAGTTAAAATTCAGTTAATTTGTAATTTATTTGAATTAAATCATGCCTTTCTTAATACTCTCAAAAGAGCATCTTATAATTAAATGTGATTAAAAAACTGAACTAATTATGAGAGATAGAGAAATCAGAATAAAACTAAATCATTTTACTTTTTCTTTAACTCGACTCGCTTCTGTTGAGCGATATGATGAAATGCGAGCTAGTTAAGGAAAATAAGTGAGGAAGCTACAAGAACAGGAAGCACACTGAATATTTACTGTTTGTGTGTGTCAATTTGACCCTGACTTTATCCTTTGCATGTTCACAATGATTTCCTAATCAATCAATCGATTGAGAAACCAAAAAGATATAAGAAAACCATACGCTGAGAAAGCGAGAAGGAATGAGAGAGAAATAGATACAGAGAGAGAGCGGAAGAGAGATTGCCGATCAAATCTGAACGGTGGCAAAAGGCTCGACAAATTGTTGTTTTTATGCTCCACAAAAGAACGACAAACAAGTAAAGAGTTTTGTCATCTTCAACGCATCTGCTTCGTTTAACAATTGTCTCTTTCTCCCACTTCCACTCCAAGGCTATCTGTCTCCATCTGTATCTTATTTGTGCCAATTCATTGCTAGACACTTGACCAAAGCATTCTTGTATATATATATATATATATATTTATAGGTTGTGAATTGTGTTCTTTCATTTTGATGACATAATACGTTTTGCCATTGAATACACAAAACGCATCTGTTCCCACTGTGCAATTGAGTAAATCTAAATAAACTTAAATCAAGTTACGATTTTCTTTAGAAGGTTCAGTTCTCAAGTTGCGTCGAAATTTGAAGTCGAAAACAAACTAAATAACATTTTGGGCAGAAAACGCAAAAAAAAATGCTATCAAATTTCTGAATTTATAAATAAATGTGTAAGTCTTGATGAATTGATGTATAATATTATATTATAATAATAAAGCAATGTTTAAGACTTTGATTAAATATAACCATAATTAATACGATTTGGAAAAAAATAGATCCGATTTTAAAATGTTGCCCAGCGAAATAATGTTTGTAGAACCAGTATGTTTTTTGATTAATTCGCTGTGAAATACTTCCTTGAGAAAGTAGTGAATAAAAATGAACTTTAGTCAATTGAAAGTATAAGCAAAAAGTTTTACAGCAATCCGACTTAGACTTAAAATTTAATCGAATGAATGAATTCATGCATTATCACAAATTACAACTCAATTATCAAATTAAAGTTAAGTCAAGCTGAAGAATTGATGAACAGAACGAAAATTGAAGCCAATTGATTAGAAACTCGCAAAATGAATGCAGAATTTGCATTTAATTTATGTGAGATATATATATATATAGAGAGAGAGAGAGAGAGACAGACAGAGTGAGAGTGAGATAGAGGAAGATAGGCAGGGGCGCTCTCCCTGACATTTTAGGGTATCGTAAATTCGACTTGACTTTTTGGTTGTGTGCATGTTAAATTTTCGTTACGCATTTGTGAGCAAAGCTCATTAAATTAGCTTTTAAATTAATTTCGTTGACAAATTTTGCATGAATCTTTAATAAATGCCGTTGATTTTACGTTTGCTTATGATTAAAAAGAAGAAGAAGATAATAATAATAAAAAGCGATTGGCATTCAAAAGCAAATCTATCGATTAGCTAAATGGCCATATCAAAATATGCAAACGTGCTTATTAACACAATGATGAACAAAATGATAATGACGCTTATAATGATAATGATGATTATGATAATGCTGATAATCATGTGGAATAAATGAATCAGCGCCGCACGCGGGCTTAAAATGTCATTCATGTGAAATATCTTGGTAAAAGAAAAAATTAAAGCAGCAACAACAAGAACACCAATATCCAAAATGTAATAAAAAAGAAGAAGACGCAGGAATATATATATATATATATACATATATATATCTATATATAAATATATAAATATGTATATAAAGTTGCGACCCCGGCAACAACACACAAGAAATCACAGCTTTTAATCATTTAAAAGCATCTTTGTAAGCCAAGAGGCAAAAAAAAAAACACAAAAAAGAAGCTAAAGCCAAATAAAAGGAAATATAGAAAACAAAACGCGACGAATAAACGTTCAAAAACAAGTGGCCCAAAAGCTGCGTCTTGATCTCAAACAAAATAAGGCAAAAACAAAATGATGAAAAAAAAAACCAGCAGCAAAAGCAGCAGAATAAGCAATGCTTAAACACGCAAAGGGGCGAGGGGTGGTTTTTTGGGGGTTTCAGTTTTAACAACAAAGAAAGTGTGCTCGATTTGCTATTGGGGTGGAGAGAGGGAGACACACGGAGAGAGAGAGAGAGGAAGCACAGAAAAGGAAGCTGCCAGCGATTTGAGGTCAGCGAAGGCAAATGCGTCGCAATAGGCGCGTCGTCAGTCGTCTGTTGTGTGTCTTGCGTATTCAGTTCTTCCCCTTTTCTCCTCCCCTCCCCTACCCATCAACGCCTACGCCTATGCCCAGCCCCAGTCCTAGTCATAGTCCTAGCTGTACCCCAACCCCTGGCACTACCTCCGGGCACAAAGTCACAATAACTTTTGCCACAGTTTAAGTCGCTCCCTTGCCCATCTACGCCCCTCATTCCTTGCTCCCCCTCCCCCCCCCCCAGCACGAACAAAGCCCAAAAAGTTATTTTTTTCTTCTTTTCGTTCTTCGACTTACTTTTTTTTCTGGCTTTTCTCTGGCATTGCTCCTCGAATGCATTTTAATTCGATTGAGTATTTGAGCAGCTTTCTGTGCGGCCTTTTTGTAGCTTCTTCATCATTTTTTTTTATTTACTTTTGGATACTCTTTTGATAGGCTGAGTAGAGTATATTGGTTGTGCCTATTCAAATAACAGCAGATTTAATCAACCCAAAAATTACTTATTTTTTATTTCCATTTATTTTTGTTCAAAATAAATGCAAATTTATATTTTTAAGATGACTAATTGAATTATTCGTCTTTTCTTTTTTTCATTGCAAATGTTTCTGAGTGAAAATACATTAATTTGATATAATCAATTATTGAGAAATCAAATCTTATAAATTTTGCCTAGTTGTCAGTTTTTTGCCGGGAATATTTCAATTTGGCACCTGCCAATTGGGCGAAATTTTTTAAATACTTTTAGTAATATTATTTGCTTGTCTCCTGTTTCTTTCTCCCACGCTACATCTCTCTCTCTCTCCCACTCTATTAATTGTTTGTCTTTTAAAATATATTTGTTTTTCTTGATCGCATTAAGAGTAAAATATATATTTTTATGATTGATTTAGCTGTCACACAATTAAACTTACAATATTCTTTATTTGCCGTACATCTGCAAGGGTATTAAAACTACGGTCAAAAGAAACATTTTTTTTCTGTCTCTTTTTTAACGCTAAGAGCTTGGAAATATTTGCTAGGCTAGCAAAAGTTGCAACTGTATTATAAGGTTTTTTTTTTAAATTTTTTAAATGGATTAATACACGAACAAAGAAATTGAACTTGAGTTAGTTTATTTTATTTACCGTTTTTTTTTTCATTTTTATTTTTCTTTTTTTTTGCTTGTCACAAAAGTCAGGGGCCAAAAGCTGGTGTTGCAAGAAGCATCAGCAATTGCTCCCAGTGGGAGACAGAAAACTGTGCAACAGTGCAACAATGTGCAACAATTTCGCTAAAAAAGTTCTTCCATTAGTCATTCGAAAAACTTTTGAATTCTTTACCAAATAGAAGCGAAGAATTTGAGATATAAGCTAAACAATACAGAAGCGCTTCTTGCAGTGAGAGAAACTAAAACTAAAAAGAATTTCCCATCTTCTAGCATGATCTCTATTTATATCTTCGATTTTATATATATATTTAAATATGTTTAATTCTCATGTGATCTTAATTTCAATATGTAACTGATCCAATTAATTCAGTAAAATAAGCTTAATATGATTATAATTCTGAGCAATTTTTACTAAATTTTAAAGAGAAATCTCAGAACGTTTATCTTGGCTCTTTCTGGAAAGCTAGACCAGATTCTGGATTATTGTTCTATTTTTGTGTATTCAAAAATTAAATCTTAAATCACAAAATTAATTATTTAAACGAGAATTAAACTAATGCGCATTATTCTTTCGCTTTGCAGGTAATTTAATCAAGTCCAACATATAAATATATATATATATATAGATATATCACAGCTAGAAAGCAAATCTAAAACTCTCATTTGGCAGCAGCAGCGGGAGACGCCCAAGGTAAGTAGACAGTTGATTTTTTGCAAGGGGCAAGTGGGTAGAGGGGTGTGTGTGTGTGTGTGTGTGTGTGTGAGTGAGGCAAGTTACTGAGATATCTTTGCTCGCTTGCCTCGCATTGCCACCTGTTGTTGCCAGCTGGACAGTTAGCCAGTTGTTGTTGTTGTTGTTGTTGGTTAGGTTGGTTAGTTGGCGCTGTGTGCTTATCTCCACTTGGAGTATCTTTGGCGCCGCTTTGTTTGCAGCATGCTTCCCATCTATATATCTATCTATAATAGCAGGGGCCAAACCGAGCACACGTCAAAAGTGAGCGCAAAAGTTTTTTGTTCTTTTTGTTGTTGCTTTTGTTGCTAATGTTGCTGATGTTGCTGATGTTGCTGATGTTGTTGCTCTTCTTCTTCTCCTTCTTCGGTCTTTTTGCTTTTGTGGTTGTTGTTAAATGGACCACTGCCAACATCCGTTCGCTTGGCTCTTTTGTTATGTGTGTGTGTTTGTGTGTGTGTGTGTTGTGTCTTTCAGTTAGTTTTGAGGCCAGTTGTTTCTGTGCTGCTGCATTTAGTTCAACTTTTGCCAGCTGTTTATACCCTGAATCTGGAACCATTAAAAATGCCAAATAGAGTATAAGGAAGTTGTGCAAAGGCACAAAGCGAAACAGAAAGTCAATATATATATATATATATATATATATATTACTGATCAATTCCGAGTCGTCTCTCTTTAAGAATAATTGATTAAATTTAGGTTTTGATCTTATGCAGAAATGCTGCCTCCCAATTGATATAAAAAATACGCAGACAACTGTAAAAGAATATAAGAAAAGCAAATACGATTTTCTTGTAAGCTATATATATATAGTCGTATATATATATAAGGCTCGTTTTGCTTACCTCTGCTTTTTCTATCACAAATTTGCATCTGTATAATTTTGTTACCTTTTCTGTGTACTTTTCTACAGAATGAAATCGGAAACGTAGTCGAAAAATATACTACAAAAATATATATATAAAAAGAAAAAAAAAAAACAGGTATTTGATTTCAACCGCAACGTGATCATTAATTATTTATTTGGATTTCACTTTAAATACGTGCAAAAAAAAAAAAAAAAAAAAAAAAAAACTCTTTAGCGACTTAGTTGAAGAGTTGCAGTTTAGTTGCCGTTTGACCATATTTGCAGCTTCCATCATTCCTGGGAATTTTTTCCTGTTTTTCTTTGTCTTTCCTACTTGCTTGCCACACATTTGCATAACACTCAGCTCAGCAGTTTTTGTTGTTGTTGCTTTTGTTGTTGTTGTTCATTTGATGGTCAGTACATGTTGACCTTTTGTACCTTCGAGCAGGGACATCAAGGGTCAGCAAATGCAAATGCAAATGCATTTAAGTGCAGCTGAGTGCAATCGGGTAATACCAAAAGTCGACTTTGTGCCTCAGGCAACTTTGTTGCAATGTGAGCCCTGGGAGTCGCCACCATTACTCTGTGATATCTGCTTTAAAATTAGTGTGGCACAAATGACCATTAAAGCAACACAGAAATTGTGTCACACCAAGTTAAGTTAATTTAGCACAATCAGAGAACAGTTTCGATGACGATATAAAATCACAGCTTAAACAAACTAAAATGCATTTCTTGCTTATATTTTATTTATTTGAAATTTATTTTAGTTTAGAGCGAGTGTGCTTTGTGCAAACTTTAATTGAAATGGTTATATTTTTTTTTAATTTGATTCTCAACTGAAGAGTAGCTTGATATTTATTGCTCATTTCGAATTTTCAACAATTTCAATTGATTTAAGTTCAATTATTTGGCCCGAGCATAAAGCGTAAATTGACCAAAGAAATTAGCATGCCGATGCTATTCAAAGACCACTCTAAATTTTTTCTCAACTTTAATGGAAATTTAAGATAACAGAGTTTTCTCGGTACCAGCTTAAGTCTATTTGTAAAGGACAATTTGTAATTTTTTGTGCATGTGAATTGCATTTTCAAATATTTATTTTTTACTTTTTGTATTCTAACAGATGGCATAGTCGATACAATAATCGATACAATTGCTAAATGCACATCGATAATCTTGAACATATAGTCAAACACAATATCAATTATATTACAGGGCATGTTTATATATATATATATATATTTATTTTATATTTTTATATTCAAAAAATTACATCGTCTAATTTTAAAGCAACAAAATTTTGTAGGACGCACAGCTTGTTGCACTTATACCACGCCCACTTACAGTGGACAGAGTTGCTTCCCCGGCTTTAAGCTGGCATTGGTTATTAGAGTATGGCGTAGTCGGTTACGCCCGAATAGGTTTTCATTTGTATGTATCAGTTTTTGGCTCTAATTGAATTTGCTGTTTCCACACGCAACTCGCTTTTTGGTTTTTGTCAAATGTTATGCAAATATGCGTCATAGCCCGGTTATTGTATCAATATACATTAATTTTTATTTCCAACACTCGCTTGCCCCTGCTGCCCACTTGCGTGACATTACTTTGGTCAAAAAGAAGCCAAGATTTGTCAAAAGGCCTCAGCAGCCGCAAGATAAGAACCAAATAGTCCAAACAACAACAACAACAACAACAATAACAATAATTGGTTGCCCCTGCTTATCGGTTTTCTCACTTTTCCGCCTTTTGTACGCACTTTACGCATTCCCACTTCCCCCCACACAACTGACAGTGCCACTGCCACACACACCTTACCCGTCGAACCATTCAAATTTAAATCAATTTGATTCTGATTAGCCACACACGCAGTTTCCTCTCTCACCCTTACTGAACTGTTGTCGCACATGCTTGAGAATATATACATATATCTATATACATATATATATATATATATGTGTTCTGTGTGTGTGTGTTTTGTACCTACTACAACTAGTAAATAAATTAGTTTTTATTATTGAGGAACTGGTTTCGCTGGGTGCCTCTATTTACACGGAGTCGAAGTCGAAGTCGAAGTCGAAGTCGGACTTGAGATCGACGCAGGGCAGGTTCACAAATTCTTCACAGTTCGCTGACAGAACCTGTTTGTAGTCCGGTTCTCTAGGGTCTTACACACACACACACACACACACATATATATATATATTTATATTTTCCTGCCTGACGACGGCTCGCTTTCTTAACACTTTCATGATTTGAATTTTCAAACACAAATGTCCAAGAATTCGAGTAGTAAAATCAATTAAATGCAGGCCACAAGTGCTGTACAAATTATGGAATATTTAAAACTGAATAAATAACACTCAACAAACTTCACATAAAAGATAACTGAGCATTGCGTACCTAATGACAATTTTATAGTCATAATATGTAGTCTCGTAGAACTCTGTGTGTGTGTGTGTGCACACTCATAAATATTCGTATATTCATCGAATACTCTAAGCATGTACAGATGTACATATATATATATATATATATAATATATATACTCCAAAAGACGCATCTGTGCCAATTCTTTCAAAGGACAAATTTGCAATTAAATGTCGACCATAAATTAAATGGCGTCTGGGCCAACAGCGAGAAGTAATAATAAAAACAAGAAAGAACAGAAAAATAACACATTGGTGGAGTGAGAAACAACTTCAAACAGAACACGCAAGAGCGCTCAAGTCGGGTGGGCTCGACTGGCAGATACCTTGAATTCAGCTTGCTGAGAGTTGTTTCCCGCAATAAGCAAATCAGTTTCGTTTCTTGTAATGAAAGTGTGTCAGCACATATTATATAATAATTGGTTTCGATCGAAAATCAAGCATATATATATATTTTTATATATATTTATGTACATACATATATATATATATATGGTATATAGTTTATGGAATCAAAGATGCTACCATCTGCACCACTTCATTATACCCTTTATACCGGAGTCGATAATAAGCATGTCGCCCATGGCCAAAAACATGCACTATATAATCATCTATATACTGTACATATATATATATATATTGATGCTGCTGCTGTTGATGTTGATTTTGAGTTTGAGGTTGAGGTTGAGCCTATTCCTCTCTATAAATGATGATGCTGCTCATTTCTTGTGCATTGACGCGTAGTTTGAGTTGTTGTTGTTGTTGTTGTTGTTTTTGTTGTTGTTGTTGTAGTATGTGGGCTGCTTTTGTTGTTGAAATGCCGCTGATAAATGAGTTTTGGCTTTATTGTTGAAACGACGTGGGAAAATGTGCGTTCATTTAAATATTCTATATACAGATGTATACACACACACACACACATACATATTCAAACTACACACTCACACGACTCACACCACACACACAAATGAGTGGGCTTCTTGAGAACCTCTTCAGTCTCGTCTCAGAAAAGCACAGCTCTCAATTGGTAAATCGATTAATTTGAATAGCCCAAAATGTTTGCCTATGTCTATGAATATTTGCACTGTTCATATTTTGAGCACAAATCACTTGAATAATAGTGAATATAGACTCATACTCAGACTGCATCAATTGGTATTACTTACGTTTGATTGAACTTTCAATACTCACATCTAATAACAGTTAAGTAATTTATTATTCAATTTATTGCATTAGCAAATTAGCATTATTTGTGAGTAGTTAGTGTATTTACTTGCTTGTGAATATATTCGCCTATTCATATTTCATATTTTCCACTTACTCTCCCATAAAATAAATCAGTAAATTTAGTAACTTGAGAACTTGTGCAATGGGTGTATTCGTGAGTGTACTCAATGCACTCAATACGCACATTAAAAATGCACTCACCTCAAAATGCTGCCAGGCTGATTGCGAATGTGATGCTGGCCGTGCGAACACAAAGCAAAAGGCACAAAAAATCAAATAAAATAAAAAACAATACATTTTTTAACACACACACGAAAAAAAAAAAAAAAAAACAACAAAAAACCACTTAAAAAATTGCAGACACATGACTCGGCTTGGATTACCATTACCCATTATCCATTACCCATTACCTATTACCTATTACCCATTACCTGTTAGCCATTAACTGTTGACTGTTAACCATTAGCCATTAGCTTTGCCATTAGCTTTGCCATTACCTTATTACCTACAACGTGGATTTAGGCGTTGCACGCTTCACTTCCACTTCCACCAATTCCCCTTCTCTCTGGCGGGGGCAGAGGCGTTTCAAATTTCATTCGGTTTTGTTATGCTTACTCCTTTAGCGTATTTGGATGGCTATATGATGGGGAAGAGGGAAGGGGGGGGAAGGGAAATAGCAAACACCTTTTGGGCAACACCTTTTTGGCCAGCAGCAAATAGCTGGCGTTCGTCGAAATGGTCGAAGCACTTAAAATTCCAATCTGCCACAAATGCGGCGTCGAACGTGCAACGCACGCGCACCAAATTGCCCCAAACTATTGCGAATACTCGTTTGAATATGTATTCATAATCGTATGAAAAAAACAAAAACAAAAACTAAAACAAAAACAAAAACAAAAGCTGAGCAAAGATGATCGCCAAAGCAATTCAAATGCACTTAATTAACTGTAAAATATTTAATGGTAACTCTGACAGTGTGTGTGTGCGTGTGTGTGTGCATACATCTGAGTGTGTCACTGTGTGATTTGTGCGCCAGTCGAAGCGTGGCGACCCCCTTTAACCTACTCTCCCCCTCTTTCTTTTACTGTTACCCTTTGCATTTCCTTGTCAGGCTATAAATTGCGCACTTTCACTCTTCGTGTTGTTGTTGTTGTTGTTGCTGTTGTTGTTGCTGTTGTTGTTGTCCCGCATGCGAAGTTTATCAGCTTTATTTTTTTTTGTGACCCAAACTGAACTCATTAAAAATGGTATAAAATGTTATAATCAAGTTGTGCAAAGTGAACAGCCAAAAGTGAAGCATTTGCGATGCATTAAGTTTATTTATATATTCTCGATCTCGAGCCATATCCAATAATGTCTGAAAAAGCCTAGGTTTTCATATTGAAGTTCTAAGTTGCTGTAAGATGAAGTTTCTGTCATTTTAGCGATACAAATTGAAATCCGATTATAGCCTTTAAATTGATTTTCAAAACATGTGCGCATTAAAAAAACTTTAACTATTTATTTAGGGTATCTTACAGTTGAGCTTTGTTGTTGTTTGTTTGTTTTTTTCTTATTTATTTTTTTTTTTGCAGTTTTGGATACGCTTGGCTTTTCCTGCGCCCAAACGCCAATTGCTATTTTGTGTTGCTGTTGTTGCCTTTAGCTGAAACCGGAAATTTTTGTCATTAGCTGGAAATTTTATTTTCGCTTCGTTTCGCTGTGATATTCGAAACCTTGTTTTTTTCTTTTCAACTGTATTTTCGTAGCTTTTCCTGACCTTTTTTTTGATATTTTTCTTTTATTATTATTTTTTTATTTTTATTTTTGGGCAATAGTTGCGACCAAAATAAGAAAAGGGTACAATAACTTTGTGAATGTGTTTGTGCCACTGCAAATACATTGTTTATGCAACACGATTACTGCTAAATACGTATTTGAATTATCATTGCAAAAAAACACAAAATTTTTAATAGAAATTAGTTAATTTGTTAATAGTTAATTTGTATTTGTTAGAAATTATTAGAGATATAATTTAATAATTGTTTTTTGTAATTTGAATATATCTTAGAACAAGCGAGAGTATTTAATTGTCGGTGTATTTTTACCAGTTGAACTGATTTTTGCTTGTCTTTTCAATTTCGTTTTTTTTTTTTAATATATTTGCAGTTTTTTTTTTTTTTTTGGCTTGGGAGCTTTGCTTTTCCGCCAACATTTTTATCGAGCTCTACGCGAATTGCCTCCTTGCCCTTCTCTGCTTCCTCTCTCTTCCCCCACCCCTCTCTCTCTCTCTCTCTATCTCGCTGTCTGTCTCTTTCGCTCTGGTCTACTTTTTGGCTCCTGGCTGTTGCTTTATCATTTTTCTTCGTCTGCCTTCAGTTTTTTTCTTTCTTTTTTTTCGGGGCTTAGTTCGTGGCGACTTCCGTTGTGCCACTGCTGCCACTGCTTGGGACACTCACACTCACACTCAGACTGGCATTCACACTCACACTCACTTCTCGATTTAGATTCAGATTCGCATTTTTAGCATTCGCCTTGTGTTTGTGTGTTTGACGACAAATGATAAATGAATTTGTGATAAATGAAGCATGTGGCCAAAAGTTGAAAATACTTTTTTTTACACTGTTGCAGAGACGCTTAGATAGAAGGGGGTAGTAGCATGAAGCATGAACAACTATTTGTGCCCCCCCGATTTTCAAAGACTCTGTCTCGGTCTACTCATCCTGCGGCACATCCTCCTCCTGCTCCTCTTTGGTGCCATCTGTATCGAATTATGAATTGATAGCGATTTGCTTCAAAAACAATGACAAAGACTCATTAACATTGCCTCAGTTAACCTATTCTTCACTCCTCTGTTAGCCTTACTTATTGGCCATTGTTTTTTCCTGGCTGTTGCTGTTGTTATTGTTTTTATGGTATTTATCTATCGCTTTGGTTTTGTTGCTTGTTGTTTTGGGTTGTTATGCAAAAGTTTTGTGGAGTGATTGGCGTGATTTACTCTGGAATTGTTAAGGCGGAGGCGTGTTCTCTTAGTTCTCTTCTCCTCTTCTCCTCTTCTTTCTCAATATCTATATATATATATATATATATGAAATTATATATATAAACTGTGTCACGCCGCTGCTGGATCCATTGGACGAGAAAGTAGCCAGGCAAGTGACTCAGCCAGGCAAAGGCAGACTTGGCTCGTTGGATTTTGAAGTGAATGCTTTTTTTTTTTTTTTTTTTTTTGTATAATGCGGGTACAATTGAAACGAATTGCACTCATTGCAGCAAGTAGTAGTTGGCCAAGTGATTCACAGTTCACCAATTTGGGCTAAAAATGAAGTCGAAACAAATGTTGCACAAATCTAGCTTGATCTGCATAGTTATGCAATCAATTTTAATTGATTCACTCTCTATATATATATATCTATTTATATATTCAAATTATTCGTGGGATTTCAAGTTCAATACACTTTTTATAGCATTTTATTTAGACACTTGTTTATCGATTTACATAACTAAATATTTAATCGAAGCGATTTCATTCAATTATTCATTAGGCTTGTTAAAGAGTTGTTTAGTGTGTGTGAGTGTGTGTTAGTGTGTGTGAGTGTGTGTTAGTGTGTGTGCACATTCATTTCGATTCATTCACACGCATTCATTCACATTCATTAACAATGAACTCCAATTAATGTCAACATCTGTTGTTGGCAATGTAGAAAAAGCTTTCAATTTTGGGGGCAGCTACGACACAACAAAGACCGCCACACGCACACGCACACACACACACACACACACCACAAATACACGTTGACAAAGTTTCGCTTCTATTGCATTCGTCGTTGCACTTAATTTTCATAATTAAAAAAGTTTACCTTGACAACCCCTTTGCACGCTGTGGACCTGGCTTAATCCACACACAAACACACACACACAAGCACACACACACACAAACTCCTCTTCCCCACTCGACCCTTAGCCAATATCCAATTCCCCCTTTACGCACATTTTGGATATGGACGCGCCACAAACGTGGCAACGTTTCGTAATTAATTTATGCAAATAATGCAATGGAGTGGGTTGCCCACTTTGTTTTACCATGTTTGGGGGTTTGTAGGGGCTTGCTGGCCAATTGGTGGCACGTTGGTTGCCGGCCATGCGTGCTGCAACGTGTGGCATATTAAAATGAATGACCCTTTAAGTTTGTGCCTTGGTGTTAACTCCCCCACGCTGGATTAAGTAGACAAGTTGGCTAAACAG
>JBAMBF010000587.1:1525000-1540000 GCA_037043605.1 Drosophila multiciliata
ATGCATTCCTGTAATAACAACGAGCTCAAAACATTTTCCACAATTTTTGTTGTTGTTGTGTAAATATTTGAACATATTCGTAAAGAAAACGATAAAGTTTTATACATATTGAATGGGTCTCCGACGAGGGCAGTCAAGTGGCCAGATTTTGCAGATATATGCATATATAAATAAAGCTTTATCTGCTGGCTCATAATTAACATTCCTTTTATGTATTCGAGTATTTTGGCTAGTTTTTTTTTTTTTTTTTTTTGTCAGACGCTGTTTTTTTTTTGTGTTGTTGTTGCGTTTGATTTGGGGTTGATTTATGCGTTTTTTAAATGGCAAAGATTAGACATTTGTTTGGCAATTAATTTCGGATGACACTTTTGGCTTTTGAGAGAGAGAGCAACGCGGCCGGAGTTGAAGGCACACGCGACAATCCACAAGCGACACAGCGACGCCCACTGGCAATGAGGCCTGCCTGCCACTGAACGCTTGCCTCATGCCACACAGTTCTCTCATTCCCATCCCTCGATGGGCCATGTCTCGCATCATTCTCGATGCGCCATGCCCCATTCCGCGGTGCCCAAACATCTTTTTTCGTCTTCATTCTGCTTCATTTTTTTTTGTTTTTTTTTTCGGTGTTTTTTTTCGGTTTTTTCGGTGGCTTTTGGTGGCAGGCGAAGCGACCAGGCGCTAATTAATTTTCTTTTAAATGGGCTGAAAGGGGGCGCAAAAGGTGCTGCTGGCGGGGGTCGGGCGACAGTCAGTCAGTCAATGCTGCCACACCTAATCAATTTCGAGTCTGTTTTTTTTTTGTGGTTCTTTTTATGACTTTGTCTCGTTGTCGTTATGATTGAGTGGCTCTGCAGGTGGATTGCTGAACGGGTGACTCTTCGACGAGATGAAGATATGCAGACGAAGGCAGTGGATGGGGCACGGGGGTGCATGGAGTTGGAGTTGGTTGGAGTCGCTTCTAGAGTGGAATTACAAACATTTTATGAAACAGTTTGCGAAATGGTTTCTTTTTTGGCTTAATTAGCTTAAATGCGGCAGCTTCGCACAAAACTTGTTCCATTCCATGGCTGGCATTTTTTTCACTCGCTCCTCGCTCTCTGTTGGCACAGAAGCGGCAACATTAGCATTGCACAAAAGACAAACAGCTTCAATAATGCCGCTGCACAGTGGTTCAAAAACAAATTTCAAACTTGCTCTTACAAATTCTTCTTGCCTCTTGCTGCTTCCTCCCAGCAATCGCCTCTCGCTCAAATATTGACAGGCTCCTTTTTTTTTTAGAGTGTTTTTGTGTTTATTATTTTGAAGTGTTTACTTCAAGTTTTCAAACACTGTGCCAAGTCTCAAGTCGTTTTGGCCTTCATTGTTGTGGTTGTTGGCTGTGCATAGTCAAAAGTCATACAATGCTTCAATTAAATGCATTTCTTACTGAATTTAATTATGCATGAACCAAATACAAAGAAAAACTGCAAATAAAAATAACAAAAAAAAAAAAACGAATTGAAAATAAGTTTCTTACAACAAAAAAGAAGATGCACAATTTTAAAAGCTAAAAGTTTAGACAGAAAATATCTATGAAATTCTATAGAAATATATTCATATATATATATATATATTCCTTATCTCAGAGACTGTAGGAGATATATAAGGATTAAAGAAATTACTGGCAAGAAGAAGTTGAAGTCTTCTGTTGTTGCATGCAACAACACATTATTCGCGCGATTGTTCCAATATGATATGATGCCACAGCCTGCAGCAAAATGATGAATCTATGGAAATGGAAATGTTGCATTCAACGTGACAATATTTAAGTATTCTCTGCTGAGTTAGAAAGATAAAAAATATGAAAAAATACAAAATACACAAATTTGAATTCGAATTCGAATACGAATTCAACAGATTGCGAAATGAACATGAATAAAGCAGGACAAACAGCAGCGATTGACAATCACAGATTTCATTCCATTTTCCATTTTCCATTTTCATTTCGATTTCCATTTTTCTTTACCCAATAACTGAATGCATTCCCATTCCCATTCCCATTCCCATTGCCATTTGGCAAACCCATTTCCATTGCCATTGTCATTTTCATGTCCATTTTGGTTCTCATTCCCTTTGCTAATTGCCACTTGTCGCCAAACGGCAAGATCCAATTGATAGGATGGTATAGATCCAACCACAATTCCACTGACCATTCCCCAACCGAATTCCTTGACCCTTTTTTTTTTTATTTTGTATTTTTTTTTTGTGGGGCATTTATTTTTACACAAGCAAAAATGTCAATGTACTGTGCACTGAGCAAAAGAAAACATATATACTATCTATAGATGGGAGAGTAGCCAAAAGAGAGACAGAGACAGAGAGAGAAAGAGAGAGAGAGACAGAGAGAGAGAGAGAGGGGGGAGGAAAGAGTCTAAGTATTTTGTTGGGAATTTCGAAATACAGCTTTGGTTTTGATGAAGCATTATGCAAACATTGCTTTGCATCGGAAATATTCATGTTTATTAAAATCTTGGATATTCATGTTATTTTAATATGCTTACTAGATGGGGGATGGGGCGTGGAGTTGGGGTGAGGGGTGTGGGTGAGAAGAGAGAGAGAGAGACGCAATCGCAGTCATAATCAGAGTCGCAATCGGAGTCGTAGACGGAGTCTTTCTGTGTGTGTGTGTGTGGCATGTAGTTTATTTATTTAATAGTTTTTTTTTTTTTTTTTTTTTTTTTTGTGCTACATCATCTTCATTTCCGGCAACAGCTCGTGCCCGACAACTTCCTATGGTATGGCCTAAAAAGGGCTACAAGCCCCCTGCGACCCCGCGCCACCGCCCCAAAGGAAAACATTTTGTTTTTATGCGGCACTTGCGTGCGGCAGTTGCATTAAGTCGAGCAGAGTGCCAACGTCGGGCGGGGGTATTGCCTTTATTTTTGGACCCACCGCAGCTCAAGTCAACTCGCCAACTGGGTGGGTGACAAAGTGGCTGTGATTATGGCCATGGCCAACAGCTAAAAAACACAAAAAAAAATACCAAAAAAAAAAAGAGGCAACAAGCAGTGTTTAATTGAAATTGCCCAACGCACGCCATGACCATTCCAAGGTGCCGTATTAGTCGTCAGGCCCAACGCCAGGGCATCGCTAATGGCAGGGGTGTTGAGTCGATGGTTGGTGACGGGTGTTGGCTGTGTGTGTGTGGGGGGGGGGGGGGGTGTAAGTTATAATGACAATTATAAACAATTTTGATTGGCCTGGCCATTTATCAACGACAAGTGAAGAACGAGGAGAGAATGAGGGGCAAGCGTTGCCTTTGCCACTGCATCATAAAAAGCAGACATCAAAATTTCCTGCTGCTGCTGATGATGTTGTTGCTGTCTCTTCTGCTTCTTCTTCTTCTTCTTCTGGCGAGTTTTGGCCATTTTTCAATTTTTGGCCACAAAAGCTGCCGTTGACTGAAGATGCCACAACAACAACAACAACACAAACAACAAAACGGTGCAAAGAAATGGCATAAAAAGCATAAAGAAAATATGACAAATATGCTTAAAACACACAAACACACACTCTGCCCCGCGCCGCTCCCCCTCGCACTCTACTGTTGTTTGTCCAAAACGCTGCCAATGATGTTGCAATAAAATGTGTTGATGACGACGATTATGCGGCGCATTTTCATAAAATGCCAGCGCATAAATTTTCAACTCTCGCTTTTTTTTCGCTTTTGGTTTTTGGTTTTTTTTTGGTTAGTGGGTGGGGGGCAGGATGTGGCTATCGGGGCGTGTTTGTCTTGCCACTGATAAGCATGCAGTAAAAGAAAAAAAAAAAAAAAAAAAAAAACTTTTTCGAAGGCAGCTTTGAAAATTCAATTAAAAGGCGGCAACAACGTCAACGACAAGCAGCGCGTCATGCATCAATCAATGGCATCATCAATCAAAAGCCAAGCACACACATACACACACACACACACACACACACACATGCATATGCATTTATATGTGTATACTTATGAGCCATTATGGCCAATATATATATATAAACTTTTATGAAATCCATTCATGGTTTATGCGAGTGCCGCATGGCAAAACTTTTACTCGCAAGTCATTTGCCCCCGGCCAACCACCCAACCACCCAACGTGCAACCCACTACGTGGCCAACCCACGCGACCCACCCTGTCGACAGTGTTCAAATTGATTAGGCATCGCTCAGCAGTGGAGTGGATCAATGTGGTGCAGTGGTGCAGTGGTTGCAAAACACACAAACAGATTCACTTCAGATCAGTTTCTATTTTGTTTGTGTAAAAATATTTAAAAATTTGATTGAAATTGTTTTCATTATCATTTTTAATTTTATTTATTGTTATTAAATAAATGCAAAAAGTTTAAATATTTCCTTAAATCAGGTTTAAAGCTGCATAGTAAAATAATTCTCATTTCAAATTTAAATATTATTATTAAAGTTAACAAATATAAAAATCATATTTTGCAATCAACTTTAAGTATTTAAAATATTTTTTTTATGTATCCAAAAGATTTTTGGTTTTCTTTAAACAATTAATAATAAAATAACAAAATTTCAGATTTTTCAAATTTTTGTAAATGTAGTTTTTGAAAAAAAAGATCGATTTTTAGTTCAATTTGTACTTAGCCAAGTTGCAGATGAAGTACAAATATTTATCAGATATGGACAGCTATATAAACATATTGCCAATTAAAATTGTCTTGTTTGGCATTATTTTCCTGTTAAAATAGATATTCATTTTTCATTTTGCTGTTTGCTGTTGGCAATTTGCTAACAAGCTGTAAGTTAATAGACCAACTAATGAGCCGTAACCAGGCCAGGTATTGGTGCGTATCGATTCCGTTTCTTGTACAATCGACGCCTTCTCGCTGCGTATTTCCTTCTTGGCCCTAATTGCTTTTGGCCTGTCTGCGCTGGTAAAAGCTCTTAGCTTAGCAACAACAACAACAACAACAGCAATTAGTGGCCAGTAGAACGGAAGCCATTTGATAGGCCTTCCAACTTTGTATTAGTAATTTGTATCTTTGCATCTGTTGTATCTTTGTATCTGTATCTGATCGAGCTGCTCTGCTCTTCTCTTATCTTTGCAGGTAAGCCAAGTCAAGCAACATGGTTTATGGCAAATAATTTTACACATTTGCAACAAAGAGCTACATGTGAGTATAACTATTTATATATATACACACATGTGTGTGTGCGTGTGTAACCAAATTAAGGGCCAAGTGTTGTAATGCATCTTGGGCAAAAGGCAGTTTTTTTTTCTTATTTTTTTTTTACTTTTTTGTTTGTTTTTTTGCAATTGTTTCGGGTTTTCTTTTTATTTGGGCTTTTGGCTCTGGCCATCATCATCAGCAGGAACAACAACATGAAGAAGAAGAAGAACAGCAACAACAACAACAACAACAACAACACAAGCGACAATCTTTGTCGCACACTATCTGGTTTCTCAGATCGTTTAGCTTTTGTTGTGTGCTTGCTGCCCAGACACTCGCGGTTTTAATGTGTTTTTAATGTTATTTCCATGACATGCCGCCAACATTTAAGCCCGGGCCCACAGACACACACACACACACACACACAAAGACACACACAGCCAACTCCAGAGGCGTGGTGCAAGTGGCATGCGGCAAGAGTGAGACGAACGCATAGTTTGTTGCACGTTTCTGTGTGCATATCTCTTTTACTGTGAAGATTGCTGCCGATACCCTAGCAAATAGTTTAATATATACATATAGAGTTGTTACACTATCCATTATGCCATATCTATATATATATATATATATATATTCTCGAACACAGTTTGTCTAAAGTTGGCTAAGCACAAATTAATTATTAATGTTAAACTGCAAAATCTAAATAAATATTTATATATTTTTTTTATATAAAAGTCGAACTTGCTGTTGAGTTGGCAGGGTATCTGTTAGTCGTTCAGTCGAATTTGAGATGTATTTCTTTTTGTAGTTGCGGCTGCTTCCTTCAGCGCCCACATTGCCGGCGACAACTGAGTGACGACTTTGGCCCCTATCCCAAGCTGGCAGCTAGGCATCCAAGTCAGCCAAGCGAGCACCTTCCAACTCCCCCCCCCCCCCTCTCACTATCTTAGCCAGTTTCAGGCTGTGTGCAAGTGATGCATTAATGCGCTACGAAGAAATATTTTGCATATTTACATTGAAATCTGTGAGAAATTATTTTAGTTTTCGCAGTTTTCGTTGCACGGCTCTTTTAAGATTTGCGTAGAAATGGGAATAAAATTGAAATACGAAGTAGAAGTAGAAAATTAGCAACAATTTCAATTTATTGGCTATGTCTGTTTGTCTGTTTGGCAGTCGCCTGTCGCCTGTCGCCTGTCATTTGTCGACTGTCTGCTTTTTCTTCGTCTACCATTTCCGGCTTCAACATTGTCAATTTGTGGCAGTCACTTCAAAGGCGCCCCCAAAATTTTACTATAAAAATGTGTTTCTGATTTTTCACACACACACACACACATACTCACTCTCTCTGTCTCGGTGTGTGTGTGTGTGTGTGTGGGTCCAAGGCTATTTAGCATATGCCAAGGGATTTGATTTCGCTTCGCTGACTCGAATAAGTCAGCCTGCTTTGCATTATCTGTGTCTGTCTCTCTCTCTGTGTGTGTGTGTGTGTGTGTGTGTGTGCCTGGGTGTGTCTGTGTGTATGGCCCAAGGCATATTATTCAGTTGGCTCTTTGAGCAGATGCCAACTGGCAACTGGCAACTGCCTTTAGGTATATTTGGTATATCATGTGCAGTAAACAGATTACTCTCAACAACTTAAGCAAATTTAATGCATCTTAATCTTTAGCGAATGAAGAACTTGGTTGCAGCTTCAAATTGAATACAACCTGGCCATGGATATGCCATATATAGGAATATATATATATATATATTATGTATATCGTTTAAAATAGATTTACTCAATTTGCTGACGTTTGGGCTTCCCAGTCATATTAAAGTACAAAATTATGTTAGGATAAGTAAAAATTCTGGAGACGGACGAGACTTTTATTTACTCATTTATTTAATGTCAACTAAAGTCGGTCGACTATAAAAAAATACACAAAGCAGAAAATTTGATTTATTTCAATTAAAAATAAAAAAATAAAAAATAATGAGATATATTTTTCTTCAGAGAAATAAACTCAGGCGACTCCAAAAAAAATGCTAAGAGTAAAAATTGTATTTAAAATAAAATAAAAAATAAGAAAAATTAATAAGAGACTCTTAAAACAACAATAATAATAATAATAATAAAATTTATAATAATAATAATAATGATAATGATAATAATAATAATAATAATAATAACAATAATAATAATAATAATAATAGTTACAATAATTATAATAATAATAATAATAATAATAATTAGAATAATATAATAATAATAATAATAATAATAATAATTACAATAATTATAATAATAATAATAATAATAATAACAATAATAATAATAATAATAATAACAATAATAATAATAATAATAATAACAATAATAATAATAATAATAATAATAATAATAATAATAATAATAATAATAATATTAATAATAATAATATTAATAAAAATAATAATAATAATAATAATAATAATAATAATAATAATAATAATAATAATAATAATAATAATAATAATAATGATAATAATAATAATAATAATAATAATAATTATAATAATACTATTAAGAAATGCCAAGTATAAATTAGGAAAGTTTGCGATTGACAATATTTATTTGATTTTTTATATATAGCTAAATATGTGCTTGGTCTGTTGTGGCGCAACAAAAGGCTGCAAGGCAGACAAGGAGACAGCAGTGTGGAGGAGGAGGTTTGGGGGGGGGGGGAGTAGGAGAAGAGTCAACGAAATTGATTTCAATAAAAGCGCTTATCGAATTGATTGGCAATGCGAACAAATGAGCAACTTGTGCTGAATATGTTTTGTGTATCGTCAGGGTTAGGCTTCAATTGCATGTCCTTCGGGACGATTGTTGCCAATTGTCTGCAAAAGTGTTTATCCAACTCCCCCACACACACACACACACCATATATACACACATAGACAGGCCTCCACAAAATGTTGTTGTTTTTTCGCTTTCGCTTTTCTTTCTTTGGTCAGTCACGCAATTAATTTTGCACGCTACGCTGCAAGTTGTTGTTGCCTCGCCGAGCTGAGCTGCATTGCATGTATAAGCCACCACTCACCACCCAACAGCCAACATACCCATTCGCTGCCACGCCCCCATCCCCAGCTGCTTGTATAGGTAGTAACCTACCCAAAATGAAACGAGCCCAATGCCAGCTGCTTATCCTGATTATTAGAAAAGTTTTATGCACATATTTTTCTTGTACTTTTGCTAGATGTATGTGTGTGTGTTGGTGTGTGTGTGTGTGTGCTTTACCTACAGAAAGCGAACACTCCAATAGCGCCTCGGAGGACGCTGCTCCAACCTTGTCGTTTTGGGCTACGTGACTTGTTTGTCAGATGAATGCAAAACAGAAACAAGCTAAATGGAATCTAGAGAAGACTATAATTGAACAGATAGCAAAAGAGAAAGAGAGAGAGAGAGAGAGAGAGAGAGAGAGAGAGAGAATATCTTGGAGAAGTACATTGCAGCAGAAGGTAGACAAAGTGTGGAAACGGAGTAACCTGGTCACAAATGCACCACCCCAGTTAAGCATTTTCAGAGCTTGCCACCATTTGCACCTCCCACTCAGAATAATGAGTCCAAATTGTGGCATAATAATTGATGGCGAAAAGATGATTCCATGCGGCGTTAATCATTTCATTGATTAATATTATTATTGTCAGGGGACGGACTGACTGTGTGGCAAGGGGCGTGGCGGCGTTGCGGCGTCTGCTGTGTCTGCTGTGTTTGCTGTGTCTGCTGGCCTTAATGCATATTAAGCAGATGTACAAATTTACACTCCAATTACAACTTGAGCATAACATGAAAAAAGGATATAAGCCGAGGCAGCAGCAGCAGCAGCAGCAGCAGCAGCAGCAGCAGCAGCAGCAGCAGCCGCATAAATAATCATGCCTCAATCGAAATCACATTTAAAGCGCAAAAACCTTTCACAGACAAACAACAAAAATAACAAAACAAAAAAGAAATGGAACAGCAACAAAATATATGTGCATAAATATATATGTATATATATATATATATATATATATATATATATGAAGTATAAAAAGCTGATCAGCAGCAACATAATATATTGAAATTAAATAAAGCGGCAGACCAAAGACGAAAGGATGTCGAATCAGGAGGCGGCTGGGGTAACAAAAACAGAGCCCAAAGGACGAGACACACACACACACACACATACATACACATACAGCGCAAGGCGGTGTTAACTCATGCACAGAAAAACACCCTCGCACACACACATGCACACACACACACACACTCGCATAGGCAGACAGGCAGCGTTTGAAGTGCTGCACACTGAAGTCGATAGTTCGATAGAGATGAGCTCATCAAATCCAGTTTGAAACGATAATTGCCCAACTTTTTTATAAGCCAAAACAAATTGCGTACTACCCCCAAAATTTATATAGATGCTTAATGGAAAAATCTAATAATTATACTTGAATAGTCGTAATATAGATTAATATTTATTATCACTTTACGCAAAATGATTTTAACGTATTTATTTTTTGCTTTTTTAAATCAAATATTTGTAGTAATTTTATTGCACAACATTTTTAAGATATAAAATTATTTTTCTTGCTTCTTTTTTGATTATTGCTAATTTTGACTGGAAACGAAAAAATAATCAAGGAAATTTGTAATTCGATTTAAGCCAAAGCATATACAACATTAATTATGAAGACAGTCGATTTGGACGGTTAAGTGTGTGTTTGAGCCATGGCTGTAAGTGCTTGAGACGATAAGGTTTTGCTATTAGCCATTTAGCTGATGATCTTCCTTGGACGACCATCTCTAAAGGCCTGTCGATTTACCTGTTCCTTGTACTCAGTGCCGCAAAATAAAAAAAAAAGGGGAACGCGTATAAGTTATTTTGGTTGTTGTTGTTGTTGAGGTTGTTTTCGTTGTTGCGGCTAAAATTACAAGTAATTGAACCAAGGCAACAGCAGCCGTTGTTTGCCTGCCTGGTCTGGTCTGGTCGGGTCGGGTCGGGTCTGGTCTGGTCGACTGGTTGTGTGATGAAAACATGTGTGCGGCATCAGTTAAAAAATACAAAAAAAACACACACACACAATAGCTAAAGGGAAGAAGGAAAAACAACAGGCACAGGATGCAGTTGCCGCCTCAGCTACACACACACTAACACACACACACAAAGCCAAAACAGCGTGACCTGCGCCCTCAGCAGCTAAATGTAACAACAAAAACAACAAGATAAACATGCATAAATAACCCAAAAAAAAAATACAAAAAAAAGAATAAAGAAAACGTTTTCAGAGGCATAAAAGGGACACACACGCCAGGGGCAAGCAGGGGGCAGACAGAGGCAGAGGCAGTGTGTGTGTGTGTGTGTGTGTGTGTGTGTCAGATGAGATTTTGCAAACGCATGCAGCGCGATCAATTAGCCAAGACACGCACCAGCTGCCAAGGATTGTGTAACGGTAACACTAAACCCCAAGGGCAACGCCTGCCGTAAAATGAGAGTTTTTTTTTTCGTTGTTGTTGTTTCTTTTCTTTTTCGATTCTCAGCTCGCATTTGAGATCAAGATCGATTTTGTTGTTTTTCGTTCTTCGTTCTCACGTTTCTCGTGAAAAATAAACGAGGTGGCAACAACAACAACAACGCAACATAAATACAATAATCACAGCAACAACAACAACAACAGTTGTCTTGATAAACATTAAATGGGGAACCAAATATAATTAAGGAAAAATAATACGAAAGTAAACACAAGAATTCCAGAGCTAAACGACATGTTTACGACTAATTATTAGAAAATATTTAATTAGGTTTTAGTTTCTAAAAAAACATGAAATCAGCTATTCGGTTTGTTTAACAATATTTATTTTTATAATAATATTTATTTTGGTATTAATTGTCGACAGCATTATGATAAACATAAAATTGTAAAATTATAAAATACATAGATAAATACTGAAATAATATTATAAATATATAACAATATTAATTTTCGTTATAATTATCGAAAACAAATAATATTATTATGAAATTAAAATATATAGTTAAATATTGTAATAATATTTTATATAAAATAATATTTATTTTCGTAATAATTAACGAAATCATTATTTAAACTCACAATTATATATTGTAAATATATAAATACAGTTTGCTTTTTTTATTTTTATGAATAAAAAAAATACTGTAATAATAATAATGTAAATATAATAGAATAAAATATGGCAGACCTGCTGCATTGTATATATTTAATGGCCCAAACAGTGTTGCACGGCGAGTTGTAAGTGCTTTTGCATTGGCGCCTCTGACACACCTGGTGCCACGCCCCTCGGCTGAGGGTTGGCTGTTGGGGGGCGTTGGTAGAAGCGCATATTTTGTGCGCCCAATTAAACTGCCGGCCAGTTGTAAAGTTTTCAGTTTACAGTGCAACATTTTTGCGGCCAACTCCGCAACGGGATGCAACGCAAACCAACACAGAACGAGACATAGATAGAAAGGGAGATAGGGAGGGAGACAAAGAAAGTTTTGGTGAGAGAAAGAGAGAAAGTGAGTGGAATAAAGAGGCTGCGAGGGGCAACCGCGAACCGTAAATGGACCAGGACTTCAACGTGCAAACTGACCTGCCACACTTGACAGCGCTCCAAACCGCCCCTCACCCCTCCGTCCAGTTGTGGCTGGGTTGCTGCTGCTGTTGCTGCTGCTGCCGAATGTCGACTGTCGACTGCAATTTCTTTGGCAGCAAGCCGGGAATTTAATTCGCATTGATTGCATTTCGGGCGCCGCATTGCGTTGCATTTTAAATAATGCCAACGGCTTTGCGAACAATTTTGTGGCTCGCGTTGCCAGCGCACTTTGCATTCGATGCATTGTATGCGGAAAGACACGCGGGGATTACCGGAGGGGGTGGCAGAATTGCTGGGTTGCTGGGTTGCTGGGCTGCAGGGGGCATTGACGGGCCACGTTTGCCAATCCAATACGCGGATGGCGCATCACTTTAATTAAACAAATGCCAAGCGAAGGCGTCAAGGAAAGCAATATGCATAATTGGGGAGCGAGGAATATGGCCAAATGGAGCAATAATTATGAACCGCTTATGCAGCTGTTGTGGCACATTTTTTTAATTTTTTTTTTTCCAACATTTAACTTCTTTTGGTTGAAAGCCAATTGCACAATCAGCGGTACGGGAATAAGAGCGGTAGCGGGAGCGGGAGCTGTAGCGGGGATTAACTGGACGAGCGTTATCAGCTCTCAAAGGAATTCGAAAGGCCAATGCGAATTTGGGTTAAGGGTTCAATAAAGCTTTGACCGTTATGAGAATCTGCTTTAATCTTCAATTTTATAATTCATACTTGAAATTTGGATTTTTTGTTTTACCTTTTCTTTTTTTTAATTTGATTTACAAAAATCCGCAAACTTAGATATCAAATAATGAATAAATAAATATCAACAAATATCAAAAATCAGACTTAAATATGAAATAAGTAGAAAATTATTGATTTTATTTATTTAAGTCAACTATTTTGAGAATAAGTAAAAGCATCACAAAATAAAAAATATATTTAGAAGTGAAATTGAGTCGCTTTTAGTGTAGTTTGATTTGTTAAACACACACTTTTAATCTGAGAGTGAAATTCTTAATTACTTAATTATAGATTCTCTACTCTTAAATCAAGATGTAAAATTTTTCATTTATTCGAAATTTGAGGGCAAAGAAGAAGAAGTCGCATTACGACGAATGCTGGATTAATAAGCTGAAGCTAAAAGCTTCAACATATTTCGCTGGATTTTGGCAGCTTCACAGCTGAAAGCGAGTCGAATGGTGAGCGAGGGGAAAAGGGGTGCAGAGAGTATTTAATACGATTATCCCATGGATTCCAGGGTACATAATTATGACAATACACGTAAAGCCGAGCCTCAGACCGAGTCAGACCGAGTCAGACCCATAGCCAGAGTCAGCAGCAAAGCCGGTTCAGGCAGCTGTCCACTTGGTTTTTAATTATGGAAATAATTATTTAATGAACACGTATGTGCACGCACATATTTGTATGTGTGTGCGTGTGCGTGTGCATGTGTGTGGGTGGGTGTATTATTATGTATGCTCTGGGCACTGTAAATTGGCGAGGTTGAGTACAATAATAATGATACAAAATAAAAAATAAAAAAAAACATAAAGACAACAAATGAGGAATATATATAAAAAAAAGAGAAAATCAATTTAATTTTGATGGAAATGAAATCATCTTAAAATTCATATAACGTTTATCATAAATTGACGTTGTCGCTGTATAATTTTAATCATTAACATTAACAATGTGAGGCGGTGGACGGCGTTGGCGATGGCCAGTGAAATAATAATAAATAAACATATTATAATTGAATATACAATTAGCATAATTGCAGTCCACAACCAGCAGCAAAAAAAAAAAAAAAAACCAAAAAAAAAAAAGGCGACAACACACCCAAAATGTATAATTAACATAATTTGTATTTACACAAAACTTATCCAGCATTGCTAAAGTTTGTTCAACCTTTTTTTATGAACTGTTTTTGTTGTTGTTGTTGTTTTGTGGCAATTAAAATAAAATATTGTAAGCGAGTCTCTCATGTTTGCAAATGTTATTGATCAGCGTTCGATTTATAATAGTTTAATTATTTTGCACAGGGCATTGCCAAGTCGACTAAAAAAATTATTATTATTATATTTTTTTTATATTTTTTTGTGTCAATGGACTTTCATGAATGCTAAATGCTTATATAAGCCAACTGTTTTTAATTGTTAACCAGCAGTTGCAGCTCTTTCGATTAACTTTACATAATATAGTATATATATATATATATATATGTATGTACATATATATAGTAATAATAACATTATATACTCTTAATTGAGCCAATTACAACATTTTCAATATTACCAATTGAATTAAGGAACTGTTGTTATCTGATTTGCTGCTTGTGAATTCCCTAAATTTAATTAAAAGCAATTGTTTTTATCTACAAAAAAAAAAAAAAAATAGCAAATCAAATTATGTTTTTTTTATATTTCGAAAAGTTGAGATTCCTTCGAATTTTATTGTCTTTAAAATTGTGTCATTTATTTAATAAATGTGTGTTTGTTTTTGTTATAAAACGAGAATTAAATGCATGCAACTATTTTTTATATCTTATCTCAACTTTATTCCATTGATTTATCTTTGGCCATATTTTGTTTATATATTCGTTCAAAATAGTTGTTGTTATACAGGTTTGTTGAAATATTTGCATTTAATGTGCTTATTTTGTTTATGTTGCACACATCAGTTTAGGCAGCAGCAGCAGCAGCAGCAGCGGCAGCAATTGGGATTTAAGCCAACACCGATAGGAAATAAATCCAATAACTATTTGAAAATAAATGCCACGAAATGCTGCAATAAATTTTATGCAACATTTTTCCTGTCCAACAAATTTTTTATGCAACTTTTCGCTTTTTTTCTTGTTGTTGTTTTTGTTTATTTGCTTCCTGTGCATGTTGCACAGATTCGACCAAACAAATAGAATATATGCATAAGGAGTGGAAATGTGCAAATATAAACATAAAAAAATCAATAAAAAAAAAAAACATTGATAATGTGTATTGATTGTGTGCTATAAAGTAACAATAAATGTTTTGCGCAATATATTGTTAAACGGGCAACGGAGACTCCATCAATGGTTAATTTAATGCAATCGACCAACTTCAACTTGTGGCCAACTTAAAAACTGTTAAATGTGGCAGATGACAAACTGGAAAACTTTGAAATTTCGTTTGTGTTTGATATTTTTACTTTTGCAGAAGTAGGTGAAAAAAGTGTGCAATTTATTTTAGGCAATC